>VZUI01096137.1:0-91803 GCA_013401135.1 Cettia cetti | reverse complement strand
TCACTCACTCACTCACTCACTCACTCACTCACTCACTCACTCACTCACTCACTCACTCACTCACTCACTCACTCACTCTCCAGTGCAATGGGGCAGTGAATTAGAAGGGTAACAGTGGAAGAACTCTGTCCCTTCCCAACTCCTTCTCCTTGTCTCCTTACTAGTGAGGTGGGATAAGAAGCAGAAACACTTGACTGTGTAAGCCCTGCTCAGCAGGTGAAGAAAACATCTCTGTTATGACCACTTGGCAGCACAAATCCAAAACACAGCTCCATACCATCTACTATGAGGAAATTTATCTCTTACCCCAGCCAAAATGAGTAGAGTGCTAAAAAACATTTGGTAAAGAGACACTTCCCATTTTATTTCTTGCAGAATGTTAGCTAGAGCACACTAAAATGTCTACTGAATTGAAATGCTGTTTCACAACTGGGCATAGCTAAAGGACTTTCTCAAATCTTGTGCTATTGCTATAAATTGAATTGTTAATGTAGTTACGTGTTATTAGTACAAAGCACTTTGGAGAACCTATTTTCCTTTTAATCAATATTCAAAATAGCTACTTCAGGAGGCTTTATGAGAGTCAGGAATAACCAAATGTTTAGCTGTACCTTATGCAGTAGTGCAGTGTGATAACTGTGGATCTGTGACACCATCATTCCATGTCAAGGCCTTGAACAAGCCTGTCTTAATTTGAATAGATTTTCTGATTTTTTTTTTTTTAAGTTTTCCAACTGTTTCAATATGATGAGATGAATTGTTAGTTGCTGACTTTAATTAATTTTGTTTTTGAGGTAGCTGTTCTATGAAAATGAACAAGTCAGAAGGTGAGCCATGAAAAAGTCTTTAAATATCATATTTAATGTGTGTGTGTGTGTCTTCTTGTGGGAATAATGATTTCATACAGGTCAATAAAGTATTTAATAGTTATACGAGATGATCCTAAGATTTAGACAATGACCACTGGTTGGAATCAATAACATTATTGTAAGTTACAAAGACTTCAAAGTCTCATTTGAGATACAGGAATTCTGAAGAGTCAATATCTAAAAACTGGCACACATTTCACAAGAATGTGGTTAAAAGCAATTTCTTATGTATTTCCAGATATCTATTTCAGGCTACAGTGCATATCCATCTACTTGAGATCTGCAGACAAGTCAGCCTTTCAAGGAGAACAGAAGATTCTAATGTTTTCTGATAAAATAAAGTCAAAGGAGGAGATTTTCTGCTTATATAATATATTTTAATACACACATTTAGACAGAAGCCGTTTCACTGTGGGCTCTAACCTGCTAATGTAAGTGCAAATCTATTTCTCAACCCCCAACAGTACCTGTGTGCCTTCATTGGCACTTCCCTTACCCATGTCCTGCCCAATTTGAAAAGAGTTCAAGACGTTGCTTTGGAGATCAAGTTCAAGACAGAACCTGTGTCACCAGCAATGCAACTTGGTCACTTTGAGAACACAGGCTTCCATGTGCCTATGTCTTAATTTAATTAACTGGGAGGGGACTTGATTTAATCTAAATCATTCTTGAATCACAGAATAGATGCAATTTAATGAAGTGAATATTAGAAATAAAATTTTGCTTAGCTCTGAATGGCAAACCTATTCAGATTTTTTTTTAAACTTAATGTAGTATAATTTTTCTCTAAGTCTTTATGGCACAGCTTTTGTTCTCCTACATCAGATCCAAACATTTAATTTCCATCTCTGTCTAAAATCATCTTCTGAAAGTACTTAATCTCTGAGATTAGATTCATACCTTTAACAGGTCACAGAGGAATTATGAAAATTTCAGGCATAATAAAAAGTTAGCAAAATTTCCAGCAGTGGAGCTGTTGGTCTTCCTAATTAAAGGCTTCCATGTCTTTATGCCTCTATTAGTTTTGAAGTCCACTAGATTAATGAGTATGACATGAAAAAAAATAAAGAAATTTGCTTCAATCTGGTTTTGCTATTCAATAACTGTGTGACAGCTGGAATTCTTTGTGTTTCTGTGAAATTATCTGTCATGGTGAAAGAAATTAAAGTAAGTTTGTAACAGAGTAAATACAGATGTGTAATTTTAGTAGTTCTGAGTAGAAGTGCAAACTTTTTTAAGCCTACACAGGATAAGCCACTATTCTCCAGAGGAAACATTGTCTCACAGATGCACAAGTGACATGATTTATCTTAAATTATAATTTAAAAAAAAAAAAAAATCATTGAGTTCTGACTGGTTTGGTAAAGATTGGTGTAGTTCCCTCAGCAGAAAAAAAATATTGATTTGGTAAGTGTTCAGTAATGATAATTTTAAGGTTTTTTAAATGAATTTTTTAGACAAACAACTGATTTTCAAAATTCTGATTTTTAATGAAACAGTAATATAGTTCCTTTCTTACATAAAATTTAAAATTTTTAGTACTGTAGAACAATATATGTAGCTCCTAACTATGAATAAGATCCAACACTCAGTGTTATTGAGCTTCACTTTTCATTTTATTATCTACTTTTAAGGAGGTAATTAAACTGTGTTCTGCTTTATACTGGTTCTACTTAGGCAAACCTCTGATTCACTTAAATAAGATTTTTGCTAAAGAGATCTTAAGCTTATCAATTGACAAAAAGATGTAAGCAAAGTTTTGTGGTTTGAGAGCTTTTCATTGGGGTTTGTTTTTTGTTGTTTTCAGTTTTTTGGTTTTTGGGATTTTCTTTGTCTGGTTGTACTGTTTGTCTGTTTGGGTTTTTCTTACCTCATTAATATACAATAACATGTAAGTCATCTGTCAGTCGACAAGGTCGAGGCATCAATTGTGCCGTGGGATGTTGCATTACAGACACAAAGAACGACACAGACATAGTGTGAATGTCCAAGCAGGAAAAAGCTCGATTTAATTTTTCACTTCAGTATTTATACAGTTTTACAAATGAGACCAGATTGGATGAAGGGGTTCAACCTCTTCAACTACCTGGTCAAAGCTGCAGTCCATCATTGTCTTCTCCTACCAGGAGGAAATGTCAACATCAGAAAGTCATTACCATAACAATAGAATTGTTTATGAAAAATCTGTGAGAACTCTGAGACTCTGACTCCAAGTATGTAAACATTTCAGAAGGCTCAGAAGAACTGTAGAAGAACAGGGTAACAGTGGAATACATGTTCAGAGGATTTCTTTTGATGTTATAGCTTCTCATCTTTAATTGACACTGTGTAACACTTCACTATCAGGGTCAAAATCCATATCTGTAAAAACCACACCATCATGTTTTGGCAAGCACATACTCATAATTCAAACTGTGTAAACCTACTCATAGATTGAAATGCAAAATTCTGCAGAAATTTTTAAAAATCTGGCAGCACTTAGGAATCCCCCCTCATTTTTCCCTATTAAACTATCTCTTACATCTTAACTTAGGGGCTATATCTAATACATAATTGTGGAAAACATTGGAAGAAAATTACTATAAAGTTCAGTTACATTCTACAAGAGATTTTTGTAGAATAAAAATATCGCTCATCCCATAAAGTCCATTTTCAGAAGAATGCACCAAACCCCAACATGAAAGAATCTAAGTGATATTTTGGTATTGTCAGGAATGCTTTCCTCCATTACACAAGCCTTTTTTCAGTACAAAACAGTCTAACTATGAGCAGCCTGAGATAAATGTTTGCTGCAGGTGCATAAGCCATCTGTGATGCACTCATCTCATTCAAGAACAATAACTATTATCAAGTTCCACAGCCTGTGAAATATGTAATATAAAAGGGCCACTATTGCTGGGGAGGCTTCTAGGAATTTAGCTGCTGATATATTAAATATACAGTTGAAATAAATTTATAACCTGTTCAGGAAAACTGTAGAAACAAAAGAAAGACAAGATTTAAAAAAGTAGAAAGCTGAAGTTGATACAGTAATATCTAGCTAGAGGTACTTTCAGCGTGTTAAAACAGCTACTGATGCTTATTTGGGATATCACTACATTTGCACAGCTGCACATTGCATTCTGGAATCTTAGGACATTAAAATTCATTATGCAAAGGTTTCTATTACTGTAATAATTAATTGCAGTGATATGCTAATTCCCAAATTGAAAGCATCTTAGATTTAATGAAGACGCAAAATAACTTTGTGGGTTTATTGCTTCTGCCAGTAAGACAGTGGCCATCTGAAATGAGACTACGAATTAGAAGCAGGGCAGCTGAACATCTATTTTTGTTAATGAAATGTAGCAGAGTTTTAAACATGGCAGGCAATATGCCGAAATCTGAAAAGGTCAGATGTTGCACAATGCAAAACCTGTATCTTCTAAAATTATAATTAATTTCAGTCTGTGGTGTCAAATGGAAGCTGCAAGCTGCTCTCAGAGTAAACTCACCAGAAGAATGTAGGTATCTCCATAAAGAGGAGATACCAAGCTGACAAGAAAAACTTCCCCTCCCCAGAATTAAATTGAAAAGGAAAATATAGCTGTTTATATTTTAATCACACCAGCATGTATGTCTATAATCTGAAGTTACTGATTGCCCAGCATTAACTTTCATCTTGAGTGAAAAAATTGCAAAAGCTACTTATGCATTCTTTCAAAAATGTTTTGAATAATATATTTTAGAAATGTAAAAGAATATCTACATTCTCAAACATTCACCAAATAAGGATTTTGGTGGAAATTTTTGTTTTTAAAAATATCTGTGCTCTACCTTTTCTTTAAACCACTGTTCCCAGTGCAGCAATCAAGTTTTAGCTAATGACTGATTTTAGTTGTATTAAAGAGCAAACTGAAGTATTTAAGCAAAACTCATGGACACTACTGGTGGTAATTTTAATTATTCATATTTTTGAAATACACAAATTTTTCACTTTATAAAGAGGAAAAAAATATGTGTTTAAAGGTGAGAATTTCTTTCACTTATAGATGAAATCTATACACCATTATCTGAAGGCATTTTTTTAAAAAATTCAGTATTAATTTTCCAGACATAGGCTAATTATTTTAAAATTCTTACATCAAACTTATTCAGTTTTGTTGATTAAGAGATGTCTAGCTTCAATTGTTGCTGTTCAATATGTTCTTAATTACTGCCACACTGAAATCTAATCTAAAGTCCTTTTAACATTTACAGACACATATATATGTATAATTTGTCTTTTCATCAGCTATAGAAAAGAAACATTTATTGAACGATATTATTGTATTCAATCACCTATTTCTATCTGGTAATTAGCCACTGGTAATGATTCATTTAAAAGTCTCACCATCTTCTCTTACTCTGCTGTCTATATAGTTTTTCCTTATGAGCTTTCTGAAATTTTCATCTAATGGTTTATACTAAGTATTGCAAATTTTCTATTTATTGAAGTTTATTGGCCTTTTATATAAGCTAATATACCAAAAAAAAAAAAAAAAAAAAAAGAAAGTTTTGGGGAATCTAATAAAATCTTTTAAGTAGATCCCAAGTATTCATTATATTGCTGGTTTTTATCTTTTTTTCTCAGTGTGAATGTCTTATCCTGTTATGTTTTCCACTTTGTGGAACTGTCACAGCATCCTAGAGTTTAAAGTAGGCAAACAGGCACGTTTTCCCCAGAGTACAAAACAGGCACTTCAGGCTCTTTGCAAATGTATACAAGTTACAGCCACTTGGAACAAATCAACAACTAACTTATAGTTCTGTGATCTGCTTCCTTATGCTTCATGGAAGGAAGTTTGAGGTAAAATTCAAGTCACAGAGTATGCAGATCCTTGATTCTCTTCAGATGTAGCAAGTGTTTGATGTAAACATTTACAAATTGCAAAGAACAGCTTTGAACTGGCAACCCCTGGCTTATACCACAGACTGAAGTTCCTCGTGGCTTTTTTACTGTACTTCATCAAGAGTATTTAATGAGCACATTTCTTTCCTAATGGGATGCTGTGGTCTTGGACACACCTTCTTCCGCACAGCTTCAGTTTTATACACTAGAGTACCAATTTGTGAGTATCCAAGAATATTTGGCACTGAGTTTTTGTTGAGGTGAAGATATTCACATTAGACTAGACTACACCAGACAAGACTCATTAAGTTTGGTTAAGACCTCTAAGATCAGCAAGTCCAACTGTTAATAAGTTAAGGCCTTCCATTTGTTTTGTTTTTCATTTTGTTGCTTTAATCTTTCCTAAACAATTTCTAGTTTGTGATTTTGATATTCTATTCATATAATTCTATTTACTGCTTTTCAATAATATCAGCACAACTGAATTTATGATCATAAACGAGCAATGTATGAGATCAAATTCTCACTTTTTAGAAGCCAGTTTCTTGGCAGATGTATATAGGACATTAAATATTGTATGATTTTCATGTGCAATAGTGACATAGTGAAATTCTTCTTGACATTTTTATTCAGTGCTAACTGAATTACTATTTTTTCCCCTTTTGTGTTTAGTTTAGTCCATGTTGACTCAGTCAACTTGTTGGTCATCAAGATTTTCCCATTTTCACTTCCATATTCAAACTTAAATGCTACTCTCTTAAAATAAGTTTTTGTCTTATTCTATTCACTGATAGATGTTTGCTGTCAGAATTTTCAGGGAGTGAAGATTTCAGGACGCAGTGCTTCCAAGCTAAGAGGAAAACTGGTTAGTTAATTTCAGTACATTTCAATTTCTTTGGATTACATGTGTAGAGAAGTCTTTACTGCACTGTCCCATGTTCCTTTATGGTATTACAAAGAGTAATAGACAGGATGTAGCTTTTTTAGCACAAAATAAGAACATCATTAGGGGTTCCATAGTCAGCTTCAGATTTTGAATAACAGAAATGTAAGATGCATTTATCCTCTGTTCCCTTGGTCAAAATTTCAATTTAGAGCACTTTAGAACAGAGTTGCCAGCAAATATGGAGACATGTATTATCTGTTAGGGGATCACTTATGTTTTACAGAAGCAATCTCAGTGATATTTATTACTTAGTCTGTAACTACCATCAGCTATATTGTTTACATGTATAGGTTGGATGTGAATCAATGTAATCACCCTAGTGATTACTGAAATACAGGGTACATTCTTCTCAAGACATTACTTTTCACCTTAAGATCAATATCCTGTTTTATAGGACTAAATCCAGGAAGCTGCATGACCCCTCATACTAATCTTTGGGATCATGACAGTGAGTCTGACAATACATCTCTTTACAGACCTTTCTGAGTGAAAAACAGTTTTCAGCAATTATGATGCTTCAGTGAAATTCTTCCTTTAAAAAGGAAGAGATCACTTGTCACTTCCTGTTATATTTATGCTGCATTTATTTCTAATATCTCAAACATGAAAAGCAAAGATTTGGGGTTGTAGCCGTATGGGCTTTTTCTCACTTTTTCTTTCTGGTCCCTGCTCCCTCCCTACACCCCTGAATTTTACTCCCATACCTCCTCAAAAATTAGGAAACTGAAATATCTGTTCAAGATCTCTTTGTAGGTAAAGCTCTTTTGTTGACCTTGATATCAAAAGATAAAAATCTTAAGTCTAACCTGTAAAGGAACTCAGGCATCTTATTTCAAACCGCAAACTGAAAACTCCATTCCAGGTTCTAAGGCTGAATGGGACTAAAGTTTTGTAGCCACTGCTCATTTTTTACTATGTTTCTGTAAGCATAAAAAGTCACATCTTTTTCACATCTACTACTAACCTAATTTTCTGGGAAGCCCTACACTCAGTTCATGGGCAAGAAACACACTAAAACCTTCCTCTGTCCCAAAAGGCTTGTTACACATTGAATGTTGCGCAAACACCAACACTACCTGTGTAGCTTTGCAGTACACCACAAATCCTAATGGAATACCATTCTAATTTAGTTTTCATGCAAACTACAGGGAATCTAAGACATAAAATAAGGGGTTTGGATCTCCTTGAATAAAGCGTTACATTCCTTATATCTTCTATTAAATCTGACGCTTGGAAGTCAGCAGTGTTATTAAATGTATTATGAAAATCTCTCAGATTGTAAAAAGTCTAAATATATGCTAAGTTGAAACAAGGGGACTTCAGTTCAAAGAAAATGCAAAAGAAAATAGGATGATATTGTTCCACAAAAGTTTGGTTTGACTGCAATTGTTTTCCCTACTTATTTTCTGTTGTATCATTTAAGCTGTTTAAGGCAACACATTACTTTATTTACAATGCTTCACTACAATATTTATTGTTCTAATCAAATCTGCAGCTGGTTTTCTCAAATGGAGATTCAGTACTAGCTCCTTCATCAACAGCACTGAATCTCCTTAAATTTAAATATAGTGCTCAAGACAATATGTTCATCAGAAAAAAAAAATCAAACTGAAAAACCATTCTGTTCATTCTGTTTCCATTTTAAGGGATGTGTTTGATGCATGTTAATGTTGAGCTCTGTAATGTTTTCCCTTGAAATATCGTATAGACTGTATTTTGCTAGAATATATGTCATAATGTTTTCTGATATTTTCAGCTGAGCTGATGTGTATATCTGTTCTTAATCTATTCCCTCTGCTGAGGCAATGTGCATCTTCAGCAGCATATTTAACCAAATAGATTTTTTTCCTTAGCAGATCAAACTGAGTTCTGCTGCAGGCACAGAACTTCCTATTTAAATGACAAATGTCTCTGCTTGCAGATTTGAAAACTTACTTATTGACTCTTTCATCTTGTGTAAACAAATAATCAGCCCATTACCAGTATGGTGGGGAAAGTGGAAGAATTAAAAAGAAAAGGAATTTTTGGGAGTACTGCCAAATATTGCATTACTTGGAATAAAAAAAATTGCTTGCTGTTAATGTTGCCATTATACACAAATAGTAGACAGCAATGCTGAGAAAGAACAAAGAAACATCTACAAAGTTGCTGTAATACCAAATACTTCTTCACACTTAGAATGCAGTGAGGTTTTGTTGGTTTTTTTTTCTATAATGAAAGCAGAGAAGTCCTGATTTGTAACAATATATTTCAAACTTCTTTTACAATTAAATCTTGAGAATGCTATTTATTTAAGAAACTTTCAATTTATTCTTCAAGTGTCGAAAGAATTTGAATGGAACTTCATTTAGTCATCCCTTGAAAAGCTTGAAGTTTACCTTTTTCTTAATGTTGTTTCATTGTTTTGTGGTTTTTATTTTTAGAAAAAAGCATATATCTGATACATATATAAAGCTTATATGTGATATATATATTTATATATATATAAAGGTAATGGATGTAAGGCGTCTCATATACTTTGTTGGTCGTCTTGCTTTGTTTGCTTTCTTAGCAAACTGTTACAAGAAAAATGAAAAATCAATGGTTCCTAAATAAATTGATACCAGTGGTCTTTTTTTCATGTAATGATGCTTTGAAATGTGCTATCGCTGAGCAGCTTCACAGGGTAAATAAAAGTAGTGGAGATGCTCAAGGGATAAGGTGCTAGCCACTATAGGTAAAGCAGTCTTAGGGTGAGGTAAATCCATAAGGAAGAAAACATACACTGCAGGATTTAGACCTAATCTGCAGCTACTATGCTTACAAAAACACCTGCCTATATTGAAGAAAAAGCATTTCTATGTTAGGTCCTTGGAATGGCATTGGTAAATATTGATTTTGGGTCTGGACAAGTAAGATACTGCTTCCCAAAGTAAGATTTGTTTTTTCTTACAAATGTTTTATGACTCCCCTAAATTAAAAAAGCAGATGGAAGTGACATGTTACACCGAAGTCTCTGAGAAACTGCATTTAGGAAAATTGCTGTTCTGGATTCAGCTATTCCACCTCTACAAAACAGTACAGATACGCAGTTATAGATGATCTTTGTGCCTGTTAAATATTAAAAATCTGCATATTATTTATTAAACTCTGCATTCCTCATACTTTAAGTTTACATATACAAACATAAAGTCTTAAAAATGTAAATTTTTCCTAACTAGATTGCTTTGCAATTGAGACCGTATGTTAATAGAATGGATGCTTGCCATAAATTAATGAAATTTTAATGAATAAAAATCAGTGATATGAAGTAATTTATTGCAATGCACTGGAAAACAAACATTAAAGACATTAAATATCATATTTGCTCTAAATCTTAGTTTAAATAATCTTTTAAACTAGGAGGCAGCAATTTTTTAATGTTAGATACTATTGCTCCATCTATTTTGGTGATCTTTGTTCCTGTGTGTGAATCACTTAGGGATTATAGAAAGTTGCAAACTCATTCTATAGGTGAGTAATATAAAATTCACAGTGCAAAATCTTCACAAGAACATAAGAAATTAATATTTTTAATCAATCTGGAGAATGAAAATATATGTCCATAGAAGATTTGCAAGCATTTATCTAAAGAGTGATTAAATGAATACTGTCAGAATATGTCGAGTTGTATCTCTTTTGATCTCTTCATTAAAAAGTAGAGTTCAAGTTTTACTTCATCACTAATGTGTATTAACTACAGAAAGTGTTGGAATAATCTCATACAGACATATGTAACAAAGATATTTTATTTTTAGTTTGAAAAAAAATCTTCACATATTTTCCTCAGTATTTTTTTGTTCACTAAAGAAACTTCTTAAATGCTCAACGCTGATTATCTTTTGCATTTTCTTTCCTAAGCCTAATAGTGATTTTTCTCAATATTTACAAAGCGATTACTGCTCCTACTGGATATTTGTGTGGAAAGACGAGAAGAAAAAAAGAGAAAAGTTATTTATTATTATTTATAGTAAATAAAAAGAAATGCAGAATCATAACAAACTAAATTCACTGAATAAAATCGCATTGTGTCTTTAAAACATCTCAAATAATGTTGTGCTTGCCTCTTCAGATTCAACAGGAATTTTTTTCCCTCTCTCAGTAAGAGAAATAAGTTAACTCAAAGGAAAAGCAAATAAAATAAATTAATGATAAAATATAAACCATGGGGGAACTTTTTCTGTCACATTAACTGATATAAAATCATTATCTCATTAGCTTCATTCTTTATATCATATTTATCTTGGGATAGTTAGAGTAATATTTAGCCCATAAAACCTGTTGCAGCAATATGGCTCAATTGATTGAAATGGGAATGATCTATCATGCTAGCATAAATTCAATTTGGAAAATAGTCTTTGCTTTTAGTCTTCTGTAGATACTTCTCACAAGGCTAAAGAGGCTAGAAAGAAAGTTTTCGGTGTGTTTAGTAGTTTGTGGGGAAAAAAAAAAGAAGCAGTTAAACCAACATGAAGTTTTGTACATAGTCATCCACAGTCATGACTATCATATCAGGGAGCCACCACCTCAGTTTAAAATTCATTCATTATTTATAAAACTGTTATCTTGCTTTCTTCCGTTTGCTGGGTGAGGAAGCTAATCAAAATATCACAGCTTTTGTCATCACTTAAGGACTCCTTCATAGAAAGTAATCTTAATCTTTGGAATGTTTGAAGCCAAAACTTGGACAGCTCAGGAATCATTTCACAAAGGATGGAACTTATTTCCCTCTAAAACACATGGTTTATTACATATATGGCAAGTCAAATTTTCAGTTTATTTAAACAACCGGACAATTAATGTGGAAGTTCAAAAATGTAAAATCGTCAGCTAACAGAATTTTTCTTCAAGAAGACCCTTCAACATGATGTGCCTCTAATGACTGTAAATGCATTTTAATCAGGAAAGTACTCCTTATAAATCTCAATTAGGTGGCTTGTATGATTGAGGACTACTCATGCAAGTACCTACCAGGCTCCAAAGCATGGGGTGGAATTTCAAGTGTAGAATAAATAGATGCATATTCTTCACTAAGTGTTCAGTAGGTGTATTCTAACAGTCTATCTTTGATCTTTATTTTACATAAGTAAAATTTGAACCTGGAGAAGGATTTTTAATTTTACATCCTGGCCTAGTCAGTCCATCAGTCACCAGGCACAATTTGCATATTATATGCCTGCTTGAATAAGCTGTGCATTAGTCATGTAAATTTTTCATGGGCATTTTGGCCATAAAAAAAAAATTACAAGCTGCAGTGAAAGCGAAGAAAGAAATAGCTGAAAGTGAAGATTTTTGTTTACCATTTCATTTACTGCAGAACTGAAAGTATTCTGTGTGAATAAAAAATACCCAATGAACTCAGACTCTGAAAACTGTAGAGCTGTACAGTAATACAGAGATTTTAAAAACCGTTTAAAAGGCCTGAAATTTAGAGAGAATTAAGTGCCTAACTTGCTCCCCTATACTTCACTAATAATTTACTTTAAGGTAAATACCAAGTTTGAAATTATATTGAGGACTTAAGTTACAGTTTCCTCAGCAGCTATCTACAATGAAAAAGGTAGTTTGAGATGGCTGCAAAAGTTAGACAGATGTCCAAAATATTTCTGGTATTGCTACTATATAATTTTAACAAGAGTTCAGAGATATTATAATGTGATATTGAAAGTTCTTCACCATTTTTTATTATTCCAATATGTTGCCAGTAGTCTAAACATTACTATGATATTAGTATAACCCCTCTTAATGTATCTTCTGTCTTGATGAGCTTGATATGTCTGTATGCATATTTGATATGCTTACAATCAGACCAAAATGTAGAAATGAAATAATTTCTACAGTTTGCAGGGCTCACAGAATATTACAGAGGATTTTGCTTCAATTTGGCAGCAGAAATGGAAAATCTGTGAATGGCAGGCTGTAATCATACTATATAATGGAACATTAAACTGAAATTGAGGCCAAAATAATGTGGTTTCCCCATAGCAATTGTCTGGTCACAGAGAGAAAAGAGCAACTAGTCAATTTTTCTGGAAAAAACACCAAGTCAGAACTTCGAAAAAAGGTTGCCTTCTAAAAACCCTGAAGATCTGCAAGCAGAAGAATCACTCTCTGGTAGTTACTGATAAATATTAGAAATATAAAACTCTGTGTCTCTAAAAATTCCAAAGACTAGTTTATTTGTAACCAAAAGCCAGCTAACCTTTTGGTGTTTTGACCTTTTGGATCTGATCTGAATGAGTGTCCAAGATCACTTAAAAAATCAAGGGTATGAGCTAAAACCAGATTTAATATTAAGTGACAGCAAAAGTTCATTGGCAAGATTCACTCTACTACTTATAAGACAGTCAGGGCACGCCAAGAAAAAACAAGCAACAACACCACCAAACAAAATCCAGAATATTAAAGCAGAAATGCACTGAGAACTATTACGGGGTGTGTGTGTGCACATTTAAGTGCATCATGAGAGAAAAAGAAAATGAGGGCAAAGATAGAAAGAAACATGGCCCTAAAGTTTAATAACACTCAAACTTAACAGTATTTGAACTTAACCTTAAACCTAAGAATTTAACAAATGAACAACACTTAACTTATACCTAATTTAATTTCTACCCTTAAAATAGCTTAACTATTACAATTGAACAGCCAAATAACACTTACTAGCATTTAATTAAACTTATAACTTTGAAGTTATATTTAGCTGCTTAGCGAAAAAAAACAGCACTTAGCAGCATTTAAGTAAGATTAAGTGTAAAGTCACAAGCTTTCTTAGAGGCCTAAC
The DNA here is from genome assembly GCA_013401135.1 of Cettia cetti. Taxonomy (NCBI): domain Eukaryota; kingdom Metazoa; phylum Chordata; class Aves; order Passeriformes; family Sylviidae; genus Cettia; species Cettia cetti. The sequence goes on along the minus strand of VZUI01096137.1, from coordinate 78,319 downwards.
TTACTTAGATATCTAAGGTACTTAGATATCTCCCAGATTTGCTGTACCATATGTGCACGTGCATGCACAGAGACCTAAAGAGTCAGTGTAAGAAAGGTACCTGTGAAAAATTCCCCTGAAGGTGGGTGAAATACACACTTTGGATGCCTTTGCATCTCCCAATAAGCGAAGGTTTGGGCCTGGAGGAGTGAGAGTATCAGCCCAGGACTTGTCATTGTGCAGTGATCCTCCAAGCATAGCAAATGTGAGAGGTTGCTGGTTCTGAGAGGTGTCCCCTACAGAGGGAGGGTCCCCGAGATTGCTGGTCCTGCTGTGGACCAGGAGAGCTCCGAGGGCCCCATTTAGGACCTCTGTTTATAGGGTCACAAGACAGGCTTTAGTCATAACATTGTTTCATCCTGGCCACAGTTTAACTAAGGGGCCACAGTTTGGGTTTGGCAGTTCCTCTGCAAGAGTGAGAACAGGAATGTTATGCCATTTAGGCAAGGAAAATATTTTCCTAGGCTGTTCATGAGGAGAACAGGAGCTCCCAGGACAGCACTTTCTGGGAGCAGACAGTGCTTCTGATAAGCTCTGGAAGATCTGAGCTCAGGTGCTGCTTGTCAAGGCCAAGACCTAAAGAGTATTCCTCAGATTGCAATGTGACCTGGGAAATGTGTGTGGGAGGAAAATGCATCACAATGGGATCTTTTAGTATTATTTGTTACTGTGTTTTAATCAAAATACTTACTGCTCCCTTATTTATTTGTCTTTTTGTTTATTAAAATCCTTGACTATGAAGAAAACATGTTTTGTGACACAAGTTTTGAATGCAGAATTCCATGTGACTTGAGCATATAATTATCTCCAATTGCTGTGAGCTCACCAGGTACACTTGTGTTTTTCAAATACCTGGTGCGGTACTGACATGTGTTTTCTTAGCTGAGTGCTTGTTTAATAGAAACAGTTCTATTAATGGTCAGTAATTTCAGTATGACTGGCAGCACTGCAATTAGGGTATATTGTCTCTTGAGTGCTGATATTGTGCTTCTCAAGTCTTGATGTCTCCTACATGGAAATGTATTACTTGTGGTATGTGTTGTCCCATTCCTTCCCTTTTCTTTTCTTTCTGCCTCTTTGACTGACTTTCTTTGGAGCTGTTTCCGTTACATGTATCACCGCGATGTCTGTGACCTTTACTGACATTAATGCATTTTCATTTTAGAAGACTTTCATGTAAGGCTTTCCTGAGCACAGTGAGTCATGTAATGTCTCAGTAGTAGCCACATAAGGGAGGGAGGGGAGTAATAAAAGAGATTGTGTAAATCCTGAATTTGGCCCCACTGAAACATAACAGATTGAAATTCCAGTGTGATGAATGTTCTTTATGTTTCTATGTAGTTGGAGTTCATGTTTATGTGCCAAATAGCTGAAGTATTAAGAAACCTCACTTTTTGAACAGATCTTCTTTTGGGTTGTTTTTGTTTGTTTGTTTGTTTGCTTGCTTACCAGGAGTTTATTTACAATTTCCTTTTCCTTATTTTTAACTGGAAGTATCCTAACTAATAATTTTACAACACAGAGTCTACAACACAGTAGCCTTCTGCATAAGACTTGTGAGATTCAGAAAAGCTCTTTTCTTTGCATAACTTTCCTTTTACTTCAGATGATTTTTCCAAGACGTATAAGAATTTCTTTGAAAACAAGACTCCCATATTTTATTTTCTGGCTGGAAAAGAAGGCTTTAAAGACGTAACCTGAAAGCAAACACTTAGGGGTTTTTTAAGTCAGACTCATAACCTGTATGTCAGAAAATTTGTTTTGTTTTGTTTTCTATACTTTTAAGTCTCACATGGAAATAAAGTGACCCAAATCTTCTAGAGGAGAATTGAAGGCAACACACAGAGAAAAAATCCAGTTTATGTTGCAGTGTAATTGTTTCCTACCCTTCTGTGATTGCTTTGAAGGAGCTAGAGGCTTGAATTTTAAAGTCTTAGGTAAATCTCATGTTACATTCTCAGCACAGTATTAGCTCTCCTGTCAGTTGCTATTCACTCAGAATGCGTTACCAGTAAATAGAGGTTGTGAGAACAGATAAAGAATAATGAGAGTTATTGCTATTAGTGAGCCAATGAAATATAATGATTTTGTGGACATTTTATGGGCTTTCTTTGTATTTAATTTTTCTAATATAGTTATGTTCTTCAATTTTGGGACATTGCCACTTGTGGATATAGACCGGACCAAAGAAACTTGAATAACAGAAAATGACACCCTTTTGCATACCTTGTCATATTAGAATAATTTTCCTGCTTGTAAAATTTTATGTTCTAATATCCAGACACTGCCTTCTTTAGAGTATAACATTTTTTGAATAAGTTAATTATGTCTGTTTGTATATATACTGCCAAATTAATTTCAGGGAGCAAATGTTACAAAACAGGAAATTAAAATAGTTCTTATCTTAAAATACTAACATTCAATTGACTAGAAGTTTTGGATAATCCTGAGAAACCAACAGCTACTCTGGCTTACCAAGGTTGTTTTTTTTTAGCAAAATGGGAAATATGGTAAAGCTGCCAGCAGATTTGAGTTATGAGTAGAGACGATCAGGTACATCTTCTTTTTGTCTGTTTTGAAAGTAAACATCCTTTTTTGTGTCTTGTCAAATGCAACTGGCCCTCACCATGGCTGATATAGCTCTCTGACATACATGGAAACAAGTTGTATATGGAAACACTGTGCAGAAATATCCACCATAAGAGCAATAAAGAAATAGAGTTTAATGATAGAAAGTGATTTATCTTGTTCCCAAAATTCAGAATGTTCAAAATCACAAGTAGAGGTACAAGGCCTGCCCACCTAAAATTTAATTGAATACAAGATTCAAAGGAAATTAAGGGGCAAGTAAAAGAGGCACAATAAATAAGCCTAGAAAAATCCTCACTAAGGTATACTACTTATACTACTTGAGAGAACTGTTGCGTACTTTCTGCGTGTTGTGATGTCCAGACTGGTACAAAATTTTTGCATGACCCTCCAGAAAAGAGAGCTATTCCAAGGTTCACAGAAACAGGAAAATGTAAGTAACAAAGTCCTTGACCAGGTATTTGCCATTTGCCATTTTGCTGTTTTCCAATGAGCAACAAGTACACAGTCCACTGCTGTTAGTGTTATATCAACCACGAATAATTCATGTTCTTACTTTTTATAATATTTTTTTGCTTAAACCTCCACTGTATTGTGCTGGCCCCTTCATGTCATTATAAAAACAGGATAGAGATTTTAATGAGATTAATAAAGTTCAGGTGGGAGTGTGCATCTATTCTTCCTAGAGTAAGAGCTTCTCCTGGATTTGCCTTAAGCATATATGTCAGGATAGCTCTATTCATTAGGGAAGCTGAGTGAAGAACAATCTTTTGGCTAAAAGCATTTGTACTGAACCAGAGACAACCAGCTTTGTTCAGGCTTAGGAACTTGCTCATCTGGTAAGAACAATCCAATGGTTTGGCTTTAGCACAGGACTAATGTCAGAAGCAACGAAAGAGGAATAGCATGCAGAACATCCAGAATTAATACCTTAAAGTTAAATTAATTATAAAATTACTAGGTAAGTGAACCCTTGACTTCCTTTAGTTTTCTGTTTCAGTGATGATAGGCACATTTTTTGAAATTCATGCAATACTCTTCTTTTTTAGCTTTTAAGCTTTGAATATAATTTCATAATTGGCAGTGCTATAAGGAAGTTCTTAAGCGGGTATGGCACTGCATTTATAAAAAAATGCAAAATCATAAGTCTATACATTCAAATATACATTTGAAAGCTTATTTCATATATCATCAACTGCACTACAATATTGATGTGCTCTGCATTTTAAATGTTTTGATCCTAGTTTCAGAGATATAGTGCATATCTTAAAATTATAAAAGAATTCACCGATTCCTGAGATGCCTGTCAAAAACAGATTCAGCAACAGAAAAGAAGAAAATTTGCCAACTGGATCATGCAGCAATTCCTTTTTTGTTATATTGATGAGATTTCTGATAGAAAAAAGATATGGGAAAGAGCCATGTGGGTTATTGGGATAATTTAGGATTGTTTCAGCAATATCTTACAGCCTGTGAGAATGTGATGACACAGAAAAGGCTCTTTATCTTACCTCCCAAAATGCCATTCTGGTGTCAACAGCAAAGGCAAAAATATTATTGATGAAATGTTGCAGGAATTCTTTATGCATAAACATCACACATATTCTTTTTTCTAGGACATATTGGAGTATGAAAATACCAGAATTTCCAAGGATATGAGCCTTTTGCTTCTATTCTCTAAAAAACCCACTTCTCATGGGTTTTTTGTGATATGGAGTGTTTAAATTATAACAACTTATAGACCACTGAATAGAAAAGTTACACTACACAAGTTTTTTTGAAAGTTAAAAGTTCCTCATTCTTCAGAACATGAAATTAAAACATGCTACTTAAAAACAGGCATATTGTAAGGTTTTCCATAGAGGAAAATATATTACACCAATGACAACTATTAAGGAATTAGCTCAAAGTTTTCTATGATAAAGAGTATGTTTTAAAGTTTCTTAGACAATTTTTCCACCTTTTTCCAGACAGATAAACTACCATATTTTATAATACTAAATAAATGATATAACCATTAAACTCCTTAAAAAAATCTCTTGCAATATAACTGAGATGAAAAAAGAAATCCAACAATTATGATAACTCTCAGCAGATCACAAGCTATATTTTTAGAAATGGTTATATGACAAAGTTTATACAAACTGCATAAGCTATAATTAATATTTCAGAAAATATGTGCTTGTGTTAATTCTGGAAATGTCTAACAATGATGCTGTATTTTCCACCTATATTTTTCAAATAAAACAAAGTGTAGACTTCAACTGTGTGGTTGCATCTGAAAATGGAAGTGATCGATTTTTATTATTATTTTGTGAGCAGACTGTCTACTTTATAGTAATGAACTATAGTTCATAACCGCTTCTTAATCTCTCTCACTCCCATATTGAAAGGTGGTAATAAAATTCTCCTTAAAACTCTTTTTTGTTGAGTGAAAATTAAATACGCAAATCTTCATATTAAACTTATCACTGAAGTCTGAGAAAGCTCAGAGGTGATATGAATAGATAGCTACTTACATTTCTTCAATATGCATAGATTTTTCTACCTCTTTTTTTAATAAAAAAAGGAAGCTATGATATTATTGCATACAGAAGAAATAAGTATTTTCAGCTCAAGATGACAGACATGTAGACTCTGCTAGTTTACATTCACTGGTGCTTCTCGTGACTTTTATTACTCTGACCTACATGGACTCCATTTGTAGGTCTTTCCTCATATTTCACTTTGTATTTAGAAGATAATCAAAGAAAATTATAGTGGAATCCACAGAGGTGGATCCTCGACCCTGATGACTTGAATTTATTCAAGTGTAATTTTGTAGACGCTGTTATGGTAGGACAGGGAGTCAGGTTCACTGATTTCTATTTGGTTTCCATTAGAAACCATAAATCTTTCCCCAGTGCTAGAAAATCAGCCTAGGTATCTCCACATTCAGTTCCAATCCACTATCACATTTGCAAGTCAGAAAAGCTCTCTGAAATGAATGATGAATGAATTGTTTTCTGTCAGTCATATGATAAGCTGGCTGTGAAACCCAATATGTATGTGTTTATATCTCAGTCCTTCACAGCTAACTTCCATAAAATGTAGGAAAAATAAAGTACACAAGGAGTTTTGATAATCTATGGGGTACAACAAAGGAACAAAGTTACTATAAAGTGTTTTTATTTAAAAACAACAATCTAGTTAAGAAGTTATTCATAGCCTTAGCTTCAATACTGAAGAAGCCTTTTGCGATTTGAGCCTCAGTGATTTTGCAGCAGAGTGGGACAGATATGGGAAAAGAGCAAGGCTTCTCCATGTAACTTTCATTTCAGGAGTTCAGCTGTCTGTGCTCCAAAAGCCTTTTTGTTAAAGCATGGTCATATGTCTGTGTCTTAATTTTATTGTGAAAATTGTTTATTGGAAAAAAAAAAGATCTAAGAATACATAAGTTAGACCATGCACTATAAGAAAAGTAAAGCCACAGAAGTGTAATTGCTAAGTTGGGAATTGTTAGCAGATGGATTCACAAGGTAAATACTGACATAAGAAGAAGCAAACTCCTAAGGAGAAAAACAGTGAATTAAAAAAAAGAGCAAGCTACCAACATGAAAGGTCAATCTAGTACAATGAAAATCAACTCTTCCTATCCTGAATGACAGCTGACAACCCTACCCATCCTCATCACCTGTCTCACTGGGTAAGTGGGCCTTATTACTAATATCTTCCTTTCTGATATGCTGAAGTCTCAGCAAGCTGCTGTGTTTACAATAAAAACCCCACTATGTTTTCCTGAGTTACTTGTAGTGTCCCGTCACTAATATCAGAAGACCCATAACTAAAAGGACCTGTGAGGGTGAACAAAAAAGGACTAAGAATTCCCCTCAATATGTGTTCTGTTGGGAAATAGTGAGACAGGGAGAAGGATGTGGGCAAATTTATTAAATGCTTTGAAGCCTGGCCTGGAAAACTGGTATAAATAAAACTCTAGAAGCTGACTATAAAATGTCCTGCTGATGCATATTTTTGATTTTCATTCTGCTTCCCCTTCTATATTGACTGGATGATAGTAAAGAACTCACTGCTTTAAGTATGTCTTGGTACCACATTTGTTCAATTTTGTATCTGAGTTTTTTGTTATCTTTTCTTCCAGACCTTTTTCATTTTTGTTCCTTTGTTCACAAATAGCCTTTAACTCTTTCTGAACAAAGTATTCCATGCTTTCCTCTGATTCTCTTCCTTTCTGTCACATAATCAAACATACTTTGTGTGGCTTTGTTCATAGCAGGGTTTCACAAAATTATTCAAAATTGATGATAGTTTGAAGAAGGCTTGAATGCACTCTACATTTAGTTTCCTTTGTCCGTGTGAAGTCTTGCACAAGTACTATCACTTCCTTTTATCATTTCATCAGAAATGATACTCAGTACAAGATAAAATTTTCTCCATTAACAATAATGCATGAGTTCTTTTCTCCTTTATTTCAATGTTGTAGGTTAAAGGTTGTATTATTTTTAGTTGAACATTTAAAATATTTTATTTTTAGGGTTTTTTTAACTAAAATATTAATTTTATTAGATTTCTTGGTTTACTCTACAGTTAAGGCTAGCAGCACTAGCATCTTTTTAAGCTCAGTAGTTTTCATGCAGTACTAATAAATAATCACAAAGCCATGTGTTTTTAAAATATCTCATTTTATATAAAAAATAAGCAGCGAGTCACATCCAGCAGTAATTTTTAATTTTCTTTTTCTAATCTCTCAACAAATGAATTTATAATGTGCCAGGTGTGGAGATTTGGTTTTGTTCTTTCAGCAGACGTTTAAAAACAATTACATTATTATGTATCCCTGACAAAATGCTATTATAATCTATTCTCTCAGACTTTATCACTTCAGATGTTTTATACCTCATTATTTTGGTCTTTCTATAATACAGTTAACATCTATAAACTTTGACTCTTTTTAAAACAATTTGGTTACAAAACTTCAATTACATCATTCAAATAATATAAGAAAATTTTCAATGGAATAATAATAAGGATTCTGCTCTGTGCCAATAGATACAATTCAGATTTTCCAAAACAGTGCTTCAGAAAAAATGTGCTTCAATAACAAAAATAAAGGCTAAGTTACAACTTAGTGTATACATTTCCTTTGTGCCTTTTATGTGTCATGTGCCATTAAGAGCATGCTCAGTCCAGGTGACATAAAAAAATCTTTTGTTTAGCGGGAGATTTTTTTAGTGTTAATCAAAGAAAAACCCCAAAATATAGAAACCAAAACCTAAAATTTACCTGCATTACAAATTTCTCATTTGTTTAAAATAATTCCAGGTGTAACTGTTAGAAAGAACCCAACACGCCATTCTCAAGGTATGAGAACTTTTTTAGGGGCTTATTCACAGACTTAAGCCATTGGTGTCCATTTTTCTGGCATGAATATGCTTGGAGAGTTCGATGAGAAAGCATCACACTGGGGAGCGTAGTAAAGCTGAGGTGAGCTAAATCCCCTGGGATCAGGAGGAGATAGGTAGGAGATAGGAGATCTCCTTTGTGAGGAGATAGGTTTCCTTTGCTTTTTTAGGGTATTTATGCTGCAGCTTTAGAGATTGGAAGTGGTTTTTTTTTTAGTATGCTCGCTTAAAGTTCTGCTTCGAAGCTATGACTGATCTTCCATCCAACTCCTAAATAAAAATGATGGCCTACTTCCTACAACTACGCTTAAATAAATTTTATTTTCATTGCTTATGCCATTATTAGCTACAAATTTTAAGGGTATTTTGGTCCTTTTCCTTCTCAAAACACTTTAATAATTACATTGTCAACTCACAAAACAATGCTACTGCAGTTGGAAACTTATCACCTAAAAATTTAGAATTTCTATGTGTGGGCATTTTAAAAAATTTAATAACTTTCTTATAGATTAAGTGTTGACAGAATTGAAACTAAAATGAGGCCTAACAATGGATGATGGGAACTTGTTAAAAGCAAACATAATTGCTAATTTTATTAGGCAATTACTTTAACAGTTTACAAGAACAAAAAGAATAATTTACCTAAATTCTTATTTTAGATGAAGAGTAATGAATGGAGCAATTCATAGAAAAACAGGACAGGAGAAAATATGATTTCAGATACTTTTTTTCAGATTAGAAATAGCTATACAAAGAATATATGCAAGACCACAACTAGTCAAAAGCAAAAATTGCATCCTAAATGACCCACATGAGGGATGGCTACACTATTTATACACTTTGGAGCCTGATCTTACTTTTCATATTTATGTCGATACTTAACTATCAATTTTTTTTTTTTCTTTATTTTGTAGAACAAATCAAAGGGTGCAAACTTGGTCTGGTCTGAATAGAACCGACTGAAACTACCTAGTGCACCACAAGGCAACTGGCCTGAATCACTGAAAAAATCCCAGTTATTACTGATATATTTCAGGTCACAATAATAAAACATGTGCTTGCTTGTATCTTATCTTTTTCTTCTCCACATCCCCCTGATGGGAAGTACCTGCCACAGTAAAAATGCCTCGGAAGTTACCATCATCACTTTGCCTTTTGGACACATTTGTTGAGGCAAGTATCATAGCCTTCCCAAAGATTTTTTTCAGCCACCTGGTATCTTTTGTGTTTGTTTCTACTTTCCCTGTAGCTGTCTATCAGTGTATTTGGTTAGCTTGACTAGGAAAGAAGTAAAACAGGACTTGATGATAGCCAGTTCATTCAGTCTCTTTTCTCTTTTCTTTCGTCTTTTCTTCTCTGGTGAGAAAAAACATATATAGAGAAGTTTAAAAATTTTACAATCATTTGAAGTAGCATCTTCTATTAAAACAAACGAACAAACAAACAAACAAAACCCTAAATACAAATCAAACAAAAAAGCCTTAATGTTTTTATAGATCTTAACTTACTGTCAGTGATTTCAATGCTTACAGCTAATGTTGGATAATACTTATTTAATGCATGCATTTCAGTAATTGTTAACATACGAAGCTGTTATGAAGCCTGAGGAGTGTGCAAATGGGTAAATGATGACCTGTCAAGGTGCTCGGAAGCTGCCTTTACCCTTATCATATTCGTCCAGCCAGTCTGTTTCTGCTGTATGATTTAATTGATCTTGCCTGCAATCTCTTTTTACAGCCCTGCAAATATATATATTTTTTAAATTAAGTAGCATAATTCACAGATAAGTCTAGATAGAAACATGTCTGGATGCAAATAAAAAAATTGGTCATTTTGGTCTTATCTGAAATCTTAAGAAAAACTAGTGAATGTATTGATTGTAAATAGTAAAACTTCATTTATCATCTAAGACAGTAACTCCAAAGCAGATAGGATAAAAAATAAGTAATAAAGAAGCAAAGCAAAACAAAAGGCTAATTAATCAAACTACTCATTTTAGGAGATAATGGTGAAGTAATGAGGTATATGCTAGGCTGTAATTACTGAGAGTATGTATTTTTACTCATGCAAACATTTTTTGATCTTTCAAAGGGCATCATTTAAATCCCTTTCAATTAGTGTGTAGATGATTGACTCTTTTAAAACAGAAGTGTTTCATATTTTATCAAACAGAAACAAAAAAATAAGTCAGTGTTATAAAAACCTCTAAATATTTTGGCCATCTTTCTGATATTATATATGAGTTTCAAAGCCATCATTTTATGCTTCAAATGAAGATGTATGCATGCTAACAATTCATATCTTTCAAATTCATTGATTTCATTGGTGTGATGAGAAGTAAAAATGTCAGTAAAGTTTAAAAAAAGGGGGAGGTCCTCTAGGTGTCTGCTGGAATTGGTAAAATTCAAGTAGGGCAGGGCAGAATATTTTCATGTGCTGACTGATTTCAGGGGGATGACTGCTAATTACAAGTTTAAATACCCTCAAATTCAACCACATGCAGTACAGGAAAAAATATTTTCCTTTCTTTGTGACTTTGCAAAATTCTGAAGTTTAGCTATTACAGAGATGAACAAAGCCAAAGATTTTAAAAGTGTGGTGGGGTGCTGCTTGGTTGGGTTTTTTGTTTTTTTGGTTTTTTTTGTTTTTCTTTGTTTTGTTCTGTCAATAATTCAGTTTTCTAAAAGCACAAAACTACAAGGCAGAGAGTAGATATGACTTCACAACTGCTAGCTAGAAAATTACTCTTCTACTCAAAATATTGCAGAACAGTAGAAAATTAAGTATTATGAATGTGCTAGTGCAAGTCTTGAATAACTGGGAAAATTGTGGAGAAACAAAATGGGGGACAACAAAAACTTATGAGTCTTCTTCATTATTTTTATGTTTTCTGTGTTTTTTGTGAAAACAAAGGCTGTTGACCTGATCAATAAATTATTTTCCTTCACATCTTGCTGTGGAAATTATACCAATTTAGATTTGTTATTATGGTTTGACTGTGGTGTTCTTTCCTAGAATTGAATATCTATCATGACCCCAAACAACTTTTAGTAAGCTTGGACACATAGGTTATGAAGATCTCAATTTCAGTATTTACAGAGGATAACAAAAATGAGTTTCCCACCAAAATGAAAAAGAACCCCCTTATCTACAATCTCCAGAATATTTGTTTGCTGTGGGCAGTTTTCTTATTGCAAAACTCATATCCACAGTTTTTTTGGAGAACGAGATAAAAGATAAAAAAATTTGAAAAGCATTGTTAAAGTTCTTATCTATAAAACACAACTGAGGAAGTTCCTAAAATCAGAAGGAGATTCAACAAGAGAACACATATTCTTCTACTTTGTTTATTTTCTATTTCCTTGAAAATGTGTTTCAGGATGGATGGTCTTTTGTTTTATTTATCTAGACTATTTTCATAGTCTTCAATGAAGCAGATCTTTCTGCTGTTGCAGTTGAGTTACGATGACTCATTGTAACTCAACTGTTTGGAATGCAGGCTATGACACTAAATTTTTTTTTTTTTGAAAACAACAACTTAGAAAAGACAATATCCAGCAAATTAAAATATCTCTAAATGCCACAATCATGTTCTGTTGTAGTCTTTTTGTTTCATAGGCTTTTTTGGCCTTTTTTCCATGTACTAAATTGCCATCACAATTTGGATCATATCGAGTAACAGCTCTTTTTCCTCTATGATTTTGTTCATCAGTGTCATGTTGGGCATTAGCAAAGAAAGTCTCCCAATGCTGCATGGACTACCTTTGACATCTGCAGGGATAGCAGGCCAAAGTCTGTCCCCACAAATGAAAAAGATCCCTCGTGGCAATTGCGATGGAACCCGGTTGGATGGTACGACCATTATTGTGGTGCAATTACACCAAGATGTTGATCTTTATAGATAATGTGATTTGGAGTGACATCTAGCATTTCATTCTCATTTTGTTTCAACCCCAAAAACCTGAAGATTATACAAAAATCCATTGTTGGGAGGTGTTTTCCTTTCCTTTTATTTATTGTTTTTTCCTTTCATTAGGGAAGGGTAAAGACCAAGAATAACCATAAACACAGTTTAACAGCTGGTAGAAACAAGTTCATAGCAACACTGAGACTGTAGGTAGATGGGTATTAATCAAAAGACCACGACCAGAGGGTTGAGTCTTGTATTACCTGAATGAAGTCAACCCATATGTTTCCATGAAACCTGACATTCTGACTCCAAGGGTTCTGAGAGAACCTAATACCCTTTAAAAAAGGAAAGAAGGTAAAAATGAAAAAGCCTGTTGGAAAAAAAAAAAAAAAAAAAAAACCAAAACTCAATCTACATAGATATAAAGACAATTTTATTTTCTTTCCACCAAGCTTTTGTCCAGAACCATAGAACAGATTCTGTATTGTGAGTGAAGTTCAAGAGAAATCTTCAGACTAAATTTCAGACCTCTATTAAAGATGAAAGTGATGTCAAAATATGGGCAGTTTTGAACAAGCCTATTTCCACAAAAGATCAAAATGAAATATATTTATTGTTGGTTACTGTTATCTTTCAAATTTTTTTAGGTACATCTACCATTAAAGGAAATTACTAAGATAGAGAAAGCCTGCACTGGTCTCAGGAGAGTGGGTGGGGTCCATTGTAACACAGCAGGAAGCTAATTAAGTACTCTGAGAAGCCTGGGAAACTGGGAGCCCAGAGAAAACAACACACTAGAACAGCTTGTCTTGCTTTATTGCTGATGACTTCCACCCAAAACTAGCTCAGGCACCTCTTTGCTGAACAGAGATACTCCATTGCACAAAATTAGCCTTGCATTCTTCATTCATCTAGATAGCTTACATGTAGCTGCCATGCATTCATACAGTAAATATAAATATAAAATAATATGCAAAGAATTTATCTATATGTTGGCATTTCCATGCCTAATTCTCTGCAAACTCTGATTACTAAAAAGTAATTTGTTGATTCCAGCAGTGCATGTTACAGAAAAATGGGAGTCTGTTATTGGTCAATGTGGCAATTATTTGAAAAACATTAAATGTGTTTCTCATTGTAGTAGGACAAACTTATTACCATCAGAGGTCTACAGGTGAACAGTTATAGAGTAAAAAATGGATAGTCTATCAAAAAAATCTTAGAATATATTTTACAGCCTGAATGAAGACCATTTACTGCTTAAGTAATCAAACCCCTTTTTTGAACAAATCATGAAGCCAAGGGAGTCTAAGTAGATAGAGCAGGAAAAAAAGGGTCTTTAATAAATGAAATTCAATTGAAAAACAGAGCAATAATGTATATTCAGTAAGCATTCTAAAATTAAACTGATAAATGTAACTTTTATTCAATATTATATTCTCTAGATTTAATTAAAAGTTAAATGTGAACTTTAGAGTCTGAGTGAGTGAAAGAACTATGAAAATTGACTTTGAGAATTTGATAAATGTGTGCTGTACAGCTACCTGTTAGTCCCGTAAATCTAATTATGGCAGAAGAGGAGATAGTCTGAATTTTTTGAGGACACATCTTGCCTTGATGGAGTGGCACTCTCTCCTCACTCCTTTCTCCACATACTTTCTACTCTGTCACATAGCAGGGAAATAATTTTAAAACTGAAAAATTTATAGCTCAGAACAATATTCATGGAACACAACATTGCTGCATGAATGTGTGGTTAACCTTTGATATGAAGTCATAAAACAGAAAGCTGATATTATAGAGGATTAAGTTTGGGGCTGCTTAAACTCAATGGCAAACATTCTCTTGGTCTTGAAGAATCAAGGTTTTGACTGGTGAATTCTATTTGGCATTTTAAGGCCATGATAGAGATTTATAAAGTCAGAAACCTTGGCTCTCTCTTAGCATAAATCCAAAATATTGGGCATGCAAGGTATAAATGAGCCCATTTGAAAATCCTTTCATATAAAACCGTTTCAGACTCAAAAGGACATTGCAGTTTTAAAATAACAACACTGAACCATGTATACCAAATGTCTCTTTTACAGTTAAGAAATTCACTAAAGGTAAAATTGCAATCCATTCTAAATTGGGTGTGGCATATTCCAACAAGCCAAGGCAAATTGCAAATTCCAGTCTTTGAAAAGGAAAGATAAGATAAAATTTACTTTAATAATCAGGCACTAATATAGCAGAAACACACATGGAATAGCAGTGGATTCTTTGCAAAAATATTCATAATTCCATTTCAGCCAGTGTAGCTGCAGATGTCCTTTTAGGTCTTCATGTTTCACCATTAGCACAAACATCCTGTGTTGGCAGTAAATATGATATCTATTTGACATGTCAGAGGAGGAAGACATAAAAGCAGGTTGCTGATGCTAACCTTTCTCCCCCATCAACTGCTACACTCTTCAGGAAGGGACATAGTGTAACAACTTACCTGCTCTGTCACCTGTTCTTCAGCTGATGGTCTTTTGATTTCAAACCTTCTCACTAGTTTCTAAGTTCTTGCAAAAGCTTAAAAACATTTTTTGGAATGCAGTTGGGAAGAATAGAAGTTACAGTACATTTACAAGGAAGGGATTGGGGATCAGCAATCTCAACCTTTTAGTTACACAAAATTGACTGATTGAGAGCATGACTGAAATAAAGTGCACTTTGCATATGATTAATGAGCTTTAATGTTGTTCTGTGGTTTTAATGCTGGTGCAAACAGAGAGAGGCCCAATTAAAGATCACTTTCATCAGTTGGTAATGTCAAACAGCCACCAAAGACAGAGAAGGGTTTAACATCAAAAATAAAAAGATATTTAGTAGTAGCTGTGGTGCAGGTATTGACTTCTGATACAGCAAATTCATCTATGGAAAAGCCTGTCTAATGCCAAAGAAAACTTCCATTTGTCCAAAAAGTAAGATTTGGGGTTTTTTTGGTTGATTAGAAAAATTAGACCAGATCTGAAAGCCTGAGAGAGACAAGGCTTCCTCAGCTCCCTGTTGCTAAGTTCAAGGTGTAGCAAGGCTGAGCTCATTCCCAGTATGTGCGTGTGGAGGATTGTGGAGTAAACCAGAGGTGAATAGAGTCTGGCCACACACACCAACACAACAAACTGACAGAGAAGTCAATTGAGCAAGATGACATGAATGGCCTCATCCTGTTCCCCTCTCTGCTACTGGGAGTATGTGTATGTGCCAGTTCAGAGCTGGTTGTCCATGGCTGGGCTTAGACACCCAGTCTGCTGCCCAACTGCTGGCACCTGGACACATAATGCCAAGCTCTAGCTGCTGACACAAATGCTCTCACACACAGAGCAAACTTGAACTCTGTGTGTGAGAGCATTTGTGCCAGCAAATGCTGGCATGTTTGTGCCAACCACCCCACATCCCATCCCTGTGGTCTCACTCTTTGAGATCCACTCACCCCCAGGCTCCCAGGTTACCAAAGTGACTTGGTGGCTCATCTGGTTGGATCATTGCTGGCACTCACACGCTCGTTTACACACTTGTTCCAGTGGTTGGCACCATGGACATCGGTGTCCCTGAGACCTGAGGTCCCACTCCAGTTTCTGGACACTGGGATCTTGGCATCTGCTGCCTCCATAGACACACAGGCCCTCCAGCCTGTGCTCTGGCTTCAGTTACATCCCCCTACACACAAGCACAGGAGAGACCCTCATCCAGGGAAAGAGCAAAAAGCAGTCTTAAAGGAATAACAGGGCTTTTCAAAACAGCACTTTAAAGTAAGAAGTTTTCATGCTTTCAAGTTACCAACCACTCTCCAGTACTCAAGTTTCAAAAGGAATACTCATATGCTCGAAATGAACACTCAAAATACCAAAACAAACTGGGCAGAAGTACATGTCTAAGTAGTATTCTACTTGGAACATAGAAAATGTCAACATTTAGGATCTAGTATTTTCCCCAAATGTTAAGGATTCTGAGGAAAAAAAAAAAATCTGAGGAATTTAACTTCCATTAACAAAAGTTTAAGCAGATTTTTGAACCAAATTTATTCCCAGAAGTCTTTTTCACCAATCAGTCTTCTATAGAAGAAATGTCTAGTTCATGTTCTCATGTTCTCAATTGGATCATATTAGTGAGTTTGAGAACTGAGTCTGATGAAACAAATTCTGTATTTTATAAATAAGGAAAAATTTAATTTTAAATTGCAAATTAAAACAAACAAAAAAGTATTAATTGCATGAAACATATTGAGGTGTCAATTTCCTTCTGGACCAATGATGGGTATCCAAGTGAGATACTCCAGAACATTTAGGATAGTGACCCAACTTTAGCTTATATGTGGAAACCTCATTTTAGGTGATTTACACAGATACTTCAGTGTAAAGGAATGTTAGTGTATTCAGTATAAATCCAGCTTCTCAGGTGAGGTTTGAATAAGTGTTGCCTCAGCTGCTCTGTGATTGGTACTAGAATTATTTTGAAGCTGAGCACAATCCACCTAGACTTCTGGCCAAAGAGGACTGTAGTGCTGCTATATCCTAACCCAAGTGAAAAAAAAATACAGCTATTTTGAAGTCATCAGTTTGGAAATACAAAAGTACTGGGAGAGAATGTTTTATTTCCTCTATATGACAATTGCAAGAAGGCAGGATTTAGGAGAGAAGAAACTGAGTATACTGAATCCTTCAAACCCTGCCTCATACAAAATTTCCTTGCCCTTTCTCTTCGACCTATTCTATTCTCTCCCTATACACCCTCTGATAATTCACCTTCTGTCTCCAAAGTTAAAATGATGTCTCTTGTCGTTATAATTTTGCTGTGAGTTTACAATCCATTCATGTTAAAGTGATAAAAGAGGAAAATGCCTGCTGAAAAGTACAGTTGAACAGTGTGATATGTTTAAGCCAATAAAATAAGGATGATTGTTAATGCTGGCCATGACTAAAGCAAAATCTATTAAAATTAGCTGATTATTCATGAAAATATTTTTCTATTTTTTTGTGCTCAGCTCTAATATTGAGAACCTCATTAAGACAAATATTTAAAATTGAAGGAAAATGCCAGACTGGTTGGATAAAATCCACTTTTGGTAAATCAAGTCTTTTTTTAATAGCTACAGCTGAATAGATGATTTCCTTAACGCACTCTTCTTCCTACATTTTATCAAACCAAAAGTGTTTAAAGTTCATTTCCTACAGTTCCTTTCCTACATTTTATTCCTCTCTTTTTGCAAATTTCAAATTGCAAAAGGGGAATTGCAAATACTAATTTTGCTTTTCTTCAATCATTAAGTACAAAACGTGTTGACAGGTTTAATAGGAATCCATGGTACTGATCTCAGTTTCATCTGTTGATTATTCAGTATCTCTGATAAAGATTACTCAATCTCCTTGACATCAACAGTTGTCTGAGTTTTATTTCACCTCAGCTATTGTAATTTGCATTTCTATATAGTTATTCCCATTAACTATTCTGCCTTTGCACTGTATTATAGTGTCCTCTTTATTGAAAACTGAGATGAAGCATTCAATTTTTGAGCCAGATCTATATTATCTTTAGAATAATACGCATTTTTAACATATTGCTACTCCACTTTTCTCCCTATTTACTAGAAAACCTTTCTCACTTGTTATAATTGCCTTTGCAAGGTATTTCTGCCTTACTTTCAACAATTCTGAATTTATGAATAAGAATTAAGTGAGGTCCACCCTTTCAACAGTCTTTTCCACCTACTGAGATGTAGTCCTGCCACTTATTTATCAACAGTAACTTTTCTGTTATAAATCTAGTGGAGAATTACTCCTTTTACTCAGAAACCTTAATTTTCCACTGCATCTTCTTTATTAACCTCTCCACACCATATACTCCCCATTATATCAGAAACAGCAGAAACTTACAGATCATATTTAACAGAGGCCAACTAGAAAGTAGCATGGGAGTCGCACATACCTGGCTGTTGTGAACTGTGAACTTCTCTGTAGAATCAGCATTCTTTTCTACACACACATGTTTCTGCTGCAGCCTTTCTCCACTATCTCATTTTGGCTACATCTTGGATGTGCCCAATCACAACTTAGTTTTGTTTTGCAGAATAAAATTTAAGTAGAATCATAGAATTATCAAGTTTGGAAAAGTTTAACTTTTAACCTAAGGGTCCAGCTTTAAATTAACATTACCATGTTCACCACTGAATCATGTCCTCAAATGCTAATGTACATATTTTTAAACATTTCTGGGAACTGGGACTCTACCACTTCCATGGGTAGTCTGTTCCAATCTAATCCAAATCTGCCCTGGAAAAACTCGGGGCCATTACCTCTTGTTTGGTCATATGTACAAAAAATATAAGCAAATATAAATGTACAAAATAGACTACACCGTGCTGGAAACAATTCCTTCAGAATTTCTGAAACTGACAATTGAAAGAACAAGTCAACAAGATGTACTAGTTGCTCCTAGATACCACCGGCTGCAGAAAAGAGTAGCCACTGGAGTTCTACCTAGAACAGATTTAGGAAAAGAAGGCAGGCCAAGAGGATTCTAATTCTTTGTAGAGTTTGGGCCTGAGAGTGATGGGGACAACCTGTGGTCTAAGTACTTTGATTCCCAGATCAGATCAAGAACAGTGTCCACTGGTTGAGATCTAAAAGTATCTCTTATGCTGTTGTGCAGCAGGCACAGCTTCAATACTCTCAGATCAGTCAGAGAAGCACAGAGCTTTGAAGAGGCTTCTGGCTGGCTGAATTCAAGGATGCAATAGTGAGGGGCAGACACATGGTGCAGTTTCCTTGAGTGAAGTTCTGAGCTGAAAGTGGGAGCATGAAACTGGAGCTCTCTGAAGTATAGTCCTTCCTTTAGACTGCTCTCTTCAGAACTGTAAAACTCTAGGGCAATACCCCAAGGCTGGACATACTTGATACTTAAAAACTTCCCAATGGCTAGAACATACTCTTAGACAGAAGCATGCTCTTATTTTCTTTAAAAAAACGTAAATGTCAGTTCGGTTAATATTCTTTTATTCCAAATAAGACTGTAGGTTCTTTATAATGAAGTTATAAGTAGTATATATACTGTCTTTTCTCATGCCCTATACATTGAAGAAAGGGTATAAAGTCTTTGATGTTTTGCTGCTAAAAGGGACAAAAATGTCTCAATATAACTGCCATTTCCCTGGTATAAATGTCAGACAAGTCCCCCTCTGTTTCTTTTTTTCTTTCATTTTCTAATAATAAACTGAGAAACTTTTTAAAAGAGCTGCATATTCATCATCACAAATGAAACTTCACTTTTTTTCTGTCTGTGGAGGCAGTAATTATAGGTTTGCACTTCTAATTGAAGCATTGATGAACATACCTCACACTGCAGCAAATATAAAATAATTGTTAGGCAGGCTATATGGTTTTCTGGGGCAAGAAAACCTAATGGAAAATTGAAAGCATCAACATGAATCTTGCTAATGACTACCCCAATGGCTTATTTCCCAGTATCACTTCCTGTCAGGAAAAAAAAAAACTAATAGGGGCAGGATATTTTTTAGAAAATGACAGACTTCTGGTTCTTCCTCAAATAACAATCACCTGATACCCAGAGGTGAGATCTAACCACTGTATTTGTAGGGCCACTCCTCAAGGCAAATCAAAGGGGGCGTGAGTAAGTGTTTACCCCTCTGGACAAAGGATTCCCAAAGAACCAACCAACCAACCAACCAACTGAAAAATATTAAAAACTAGGAAAGCCATATATAGCAGATTAATAACTTCCTACATCTGTTAAAAGGACAAATCCAAGTCTGCCACTTATGGTACAGAATGGAAAAAAAACCACTTTGATTCATAGTTGGTTGCTCCTTATGCTCTTCTTGTTCACTAATATATGATTTCTTTGTACTTGTGCCTCAGTCTGAGACACTTGTTAGCAGCAAACTCAAAGGTGACAACAACAGAGAGAGCAAAACAAACCAACTCCTGTGTGGTTCTCTTGAAAGCAGCATTAGATGCACAATTCAACCAAACAACTGCTTTGCACAGCTTGAATAGGGCAGTGCAGTCTATTGGTCTCTGACTGATAGGTGTCTACCTGTACAACATAATGAGATCGTTCATAGCTGATGCAAACTATGCCAGTTTACATCACTGGAAATAAAACCTGTAGATTTGAATTTTGTTTAATATAAAGAAAAAGCTAGAAAATTAGGAGTGGTATATAGCTTATTAGGCTTTTGTTTGCATTTCTTCCAAATAGTTTGGGTTGTGGATTTCCATCTGTGTTTTTAAAATGACATTTCAACCACCTAAAACTTGATTTAATTCAGGTAAGGAATAGAACATCTTTATTGTTCTGACTGTTGCTCTGTTTTAAATTTTACTGAAAAGAAATGCAAAACTGAAAAGGTGACAGTCAGAGGGAGTTCTGCTGTAGTTAGATCAGAAAAAAATTCTTATTTAAGGTATTCAGCTTATGATTATTGGTAGGGAAAAAAAAAAGTTTAAAGCTAATTACAGAGGAAAAAAACCCCAAACAAACAACAACAGAAGTTTTATGGTAAGAAAAATTGAAAGTATATGAAATTATGAGGGGAAAAGACAGGTACTTTCTTCTTAATTTCTCCTTTGTTCAAAAAAAGAATACTATTTTAAAATATTTTTCATATAAAATTAAAACATAAAAAAAATGGTTGCCACAGATCATGAATCTGACAGCCAATTCAGTGAAAAACAAACCAGCCAGCCTAAAAAAGCATGGAGCAGGAAAATCCTCTCTTAATGAAGATATGGGACTGAGAGACCTAACATTAAACATGTTTTAGAGTGTTCCTATTAAAGCCTCCTGTCCTACTGAAGGAAAAACATTATAAAACTCCAGGTAGCACTTTAAACCACTTAGACTGAACCTCCTGTGCTCAGCTGCTTGGCATTTTGGAACGAGCAAATTAATGCCAATATTTAGCACAGGAACAGGTGGGAAAGCTAATGACTAATTTCTTCTCTCTTCCAACTCAACTAGCGCCGCTGTCTTTTAAAAATATAATTCCTATCACTGCCCGCTGTTTCCATTTCTTGTCAATCTCATTGCTCTGACATGGGGCTGCAATAAACAAACAGCTGGATGCATTGTTCTACTGCAAGTAGAAGAGCTTTGTTCCTGCAGAAAGAGCCTTGTCTTAATGTGCTCGCATTGCCTCTCTTGGAAGGGTCAAAAAATCTGTACTTTTTTTTCACTATTTTTCAGGCATATGAGATAAAAGCAAAGAGAGACAGGACAGATCCAAAAATTACTATTCAGCAACTCAGCAATAAGGGTATTCATCCAATTCATTGGTGAGCGGATACAAATATCTGCTCTGAATCAGCTAAAACAGCAGTTGATTTAACTTTGCCTGAGTCAAAAAAACAATATTTTTAACTCTTCTCACCTCAGACTTCAGTCTGTCTCTATTAAGTACATTATTAGCACTTGTTCTTTTTTCTGATAATGACCTTGTCAGTAGCCAGAGAAGTTTTTACTAGGCAAATCTAGGCCTATAGCAACTTCTTCATCTATAGTTCTGACATGTCATTCAGGTTTACATAAACAGTTGAGCGCAAAAAAATTATTAACATGCTTAGAAGAGGCATCTTCTTCCAGTGATGCGTATGAGAAACACTGATAAGGTGCCGTCAATGCTGGCTAAGAGAGGGAGTAAGGAAACTTGCTTTTATCATAGTTTAAGGGAACACAATTCATGGTGGGCCTTTGGCTAAGCAATGACTGGGAACTTTTACTTCAATGTTTTTGCTCTTGAGATGAAAATGCTTTTCTTTTTGCTGATTTTTTTTTTCCTTTTTGTTATTATTTTTTTTTTAATTAAACCTAAGGGAAGACATTGAAAGAAATTCAAAAATGTTTTAATTGCAGCAGAAAATATTCATCAAAATACTCATATGTCACCCTGATTTTCAGCCTTCTAGTTTGGAGTCAGAATTTTCTCACACACTTTAATGTAAACAAAGCAATGTTTTCCTGTAGTTATCTATGTAGTTTACGTTCCTTTCTGTTGAAAGGACAATTGATGGACACTTTCTAAGACCAGCGGAATTGAAGAGGTTGAACCTCAGTCTTCCAATGTGGTCTCTTCTCTAGAAATCTATATAAGCTGAAAGAAAAATTAAACTCCCTCTTTTCCTGCTCCAACTCCGTGGTGGTCATTGTATCTCCCTTGTGACAGCACTGCACCCATACTCATACATCTGCAAACATTCTTACCTGCTACAAAACAGTCTCTCTGGCAACCTAACACCATCACAGTAAACCCTGCAGTGTTTGAACTGCATACATCACAGAGCTTAATAAAATATAAATGTTAACTTTAGTACTATCTAAAGCTAGAGCGAATAGAAGTGCTGAAATGGTAAGTGAAGTATAACAAAAAAAAAAATTTGATAAAGTTCGTTGCTTTCATACATGAGTTCAGCAGTGTGTCCTGTTCACACTGTCTTTGAAAGTGGTGAAGACTTTATTTACAAAGGTCCTGCTGGAAAGCTGAGCAACAAGCAATAAGAATCCAGAGGGAATTAATGAGCAATAATTAGAAAAAAGTTACAAAGGTTTCACTTCAGATACCAAAATTTTTTTAATATATTGTTAATTTTGCTTTTAAATACCATGGAAAACAGAAGAATTTTAAAGTCATTTGAAATTGGTGAAATTTTCAAGTAATTTAAAATGTTGGTTGGGTTGAGGAATTGAGGTGGGTGGGGGAAATAAATTGAAGAGATGGGTCTGAAATAAGAATTTGTTTAAAAGTATCAGTTTAATAAAAGAAATCTCTTCAATGGAAAAAAGAAAAAAAATATGAATTTGCAGGAGCACAACTTTCTGAGGAACATGGTATTTAGGCAAGAGAACCTAAAACTGCACAAGGCAATGTCAAATTCATCCTCTCCTGTCAGTGACCACTGTGTCCACAGGTATAGATAATTTTCAGGGATAAAGTTCAGTAGGTGTGTATGAATTATTGAATTCTTCTAACATGCATTAGTGAGGTGATGGAATTGCTCACTAAAATCAAGTGTAGTTTTGGTCTTTTGAAGTTTAATACAAAGCACAATATTGCTATTGCATAAGCTTTTAGTTCTGAAAGCTTGTTATTTATTGCCACTATCTTTTGTCAAACTCCATTGAAAAATGTTGATTCCTCAGCTAACATTACCAATGGAAATGAGATGTCTCACAGAGCAGAAAGATAACTTTTGCCTGCATACTTGGGATAGATTTTTTTTTTTAACCAGTTGTTTAAAAATAAGATTTTTGGGGAAAAAGAAAGCCAACTTGCAGGATTCTATGTATATGAAATCTACCCATTAAATGATATATATTCATAATATGGAATAACAGTGAAAAATCTGAACCCATTAAGAGTATATACGCTGGATTTTTCACTGTCTGTCAAAATAGTATCAGCTTTTCTCTGACTGTAAAGCTATCTCTAGAGACAGATAACTCAGTCCTTGCATTATAATTTAGTGCAAGTTATAATACTCCAGTATCAAAACCTGAAATATGGTTCTGTAAATGGATAATTGATATTAATTCTTTAGTTATTGAACTTTCAAACTGTGACTCATTCAAACTCCTTTAATTTATTTGTTCCTGTAGGTAAATACTGAACATATTGTGATATGAGTCCCTTTACAGAATTTTTTTTTTTTTTTGTGTAGTATCACTTCTGCTTCTTGCACTGTTCTGCTCCACTGTCGTAATTAAAAATTTTAAAAGGAATTGCAACTTTTTAGTAGAAAAGTTCCTGTATCTTAAAAAAAAAAAAAGAAAAAAAAAAAAGAAGGCCAAACCAGTAAAAATTCACAGTGATATCTGATAATTAGGTTTTCAGTAGGAGTTTTTAAACACGCAGCCATGAATGACTGCTTCCAGAATACTCTTTTGCAGGTAGCTCAAGCTAGTCACCTAAGAAGAGTTAAAACAATTTAAGAGAACAATCTCTAACTACTTCAGAAATATAATGGTGGTGTAAATTATGACACTTATTATAGAATGACTTTAGTAACTGCCCAAGGGGTGATTGTGATTACTAGGAAGGAGAATGATGATTCCTTCCTTCCTTTCTTAGATACACTGGTATTAATTCACAATAAAGGGCAGTCTTATCTACAAAATGGGAATGTGAATCTGGGCTCCAGCATGCAAGCAAAAGACAGAAATACTTATGATGGAATTGACTCTACAGGCACAGCCGTTAAATTAGATTAGATTTCATCAGTACATAAACTGAGCCATTTAGCATTGTAAAACAACAGGAAATTCAAGGAGGACAAATAGAAATAAAATATTTATAAATCAACACATCTCTATCTCTCACATATCCTTTCAGAACAACTTTATCTAGTGTTGCACTCAGGTGATGAACAGCTCCCCTATTTCCTCTAGGACTTCCAGAAGGGTGTTTCTTTCCAACACTTGGGAAGCCTGAACCCTTATTCCTTTCATGACTCAACTCCACCCTAGGACCTTCTTCTCCTATTTTCCCAGATGGTGCAGTCTCTGTAGAGAGGTCTGGTTACCAAGAAAATGTTTAGGATGCACTAATACTATTTATCTCATTTGTTTATTTAACATTTATCCTATTTTTCTGTATATGAAACACTTTTTTTTTCCCTTTTTCTATATTATATCCTGTTTACCTTATAAATAAGATTCAATTGGGACATTAAACCCAAGCAATTAAATGCTACAGTTGAATGCATTATAACTACAATACTTTTTCAACCTAGCTAAGCCTCCTCACATTCAGTTGAATGCAGTGAGAAACTGTACCAATTTCCAATATGTCACTGTACCTATCAGTCAACAGAGTAATACAGGATTTTGCCAAATACAAGGCTAATCTATGTTTATACTTTTATCAATATGCTTAGTTGAAAAAGATGACATTCATTTTTATAGTTAAATCACATTCTCTATAATAAGCATATGTATTATATTAGGAATATTTTATAAATCCTGGGCTGTCACTTTACAGGAGACTGGAAGTTAAGGGTCAAAAAGTGGCTTATTATTGGGAGATATCTGCAGATAAAGATATTGGTTCCATAATGATTTTGTGATTATTATTGCCAAACTATCCTTCCTCTGCAAATAATTTAAACAGAATATGCCAGAATAGAGTTTTGCAGAAGCTGCCAGTTCTGTCTCGTAGTAACTTTTAAGATTTTGACATTTTTTAAATTACAAACGGGAATAAAAAACAAGATTTAAAAACATTTAAGTGAAAATTAAATCTGAGTGCATAGATTTTCCTATAAGATTTTCCATCAATTAAAAACCCCTGAAATTTATATATACCCTTATGCTTAGAGCACAGGATTCAGACACATGTGAAACACATGACAGATGCAATATTCCACATTTCAATTTCTGCTGACAAGAGTGGTAATGTAAGTCAAAATCTCCCATGTTACATAAAAAAACCCTTCCCATGAAGCTGCAGAGCACTTAAGAAGTTTTTATTCTTTTAGCAAAGTTAAAATTTCCAGCAAGTGAGAAATCACTGAGACTAGATCTCTAAGACACTGCTGTCAATGCACATTTAGATGACATCTTAACCAGAAGTGTATATCACTTCTCTTAAACTGTTTCAGAGGGAAGGAGAAATTCTTATTGGTCACTGGAAAATTAGCTCACACCCTTGCAATTTCACTAAAATATTATAAATAATGTTAATTATTTTTGGCTTTCCCATTCAACTACTTTAGGAA
Source organism: Cettia cetti (assembly GCA_013401135.1). Lineage (NCBI taxonomy): Eukaryota > Metazoa > Chordata > Aves > Passeriformes > Sylviidae > Cettia > Cettia cetti. The sequence continues at coordinate 52,628 of VZUI01096137.1, read as the reverse complement.
GAATAACAGCATGGCCCTTCAGATGATGACTCCTGGTACGTAGACCATTTCTTCTGAGTAGCAGGCATCAACTAGAATACCATTCCTGTTCATCCAACATGCAGTGGAAATTTGAGATGACCACAAATCAACCAAGCAATTCTTCAAGTAACATTGCAGTTAATTTCTTGTAAAGTTCAAGTAGATAAGTCCAAAAGCATTGTGAATGAAGGTGAATATATGCTGAGCTGTAAACATAGCTTAAATTTACCTTTATTTAGTAAATTTTCCACATTTTTCTTTTATTAAACTTAGAGTAGCTAAAGCTTTGAGGTTATGGAGCAACACTACACACTTTCATAAAGCCATTCTTTAAGAGACAGCTTCTTTTATATTAGTCAAATGCTTAAGATAAGACAACCCCTAGCTGGAGCAGAAGGAAAGATAAAATGTTTCAGCATTCAAACAGAGCAGAGAGAAGAGCTTTGATTATGATACTACTCAAAGCAAATTCTGGAGCAAGACCTATCAATAGTAGCTCCTAAAAGATTTGCCAAATAAAAGAAAATACAAGATTTTATGCTGAATATCCTATTGCCACTAATTCTTTTGAAATGCCTGAATAATTTGTCTTTTCTTTTATAAGCCACAAATAAATCACAGATTTATAAAATTAGCAGAAGTTCTTTTTGTTAGGTTACTTCAGAACTGAATATTATCAGGTTCCTTGAAATTTTTCCTACTGTAAAACAGCCATGACACAAATAATTGACCACACAATTGCACATCTTATAAAAATAACTGTATTTTTGACTATTATTAAGTTCTTTTTGGAAGATGAAGAACATGAAAAAAGGTAGGATTTGCTGTCTCATATTAGAGAGCAGAGATGTTGAAGCAGTTATTTTGCTTCTCAAATTACATGATTTAATAAGCTTTACAAGAAAAGCCCCCTTACTATGCACAGAGAGAGTTATGTGCCAGTATTTACATTGGTACGTGAAGAATTTCTGGCCCATGCAATAATCAGATGGGAATTTAGAGCAGAGATAATTCTGTCATTGGGTAGTCTTGCTATTGATTAAAAGATCATCTATTCTAAAAAGTACAAGAGGTAAAACCGTTGTAAATATACATTGATGTGAATTGCGTTTGAAGAACTGTAGGCTTTCTAGATGTGTTGTTTATCAGTTTTGTAGGCATACTTTCTTCATTGTTCACTGTATGCTATCAGACTTAACACATAGTTTACAAAGTAAAACTATCTTTAAATGCAAGAAAATAATGTTTCTGAGACTATCTGTGCTTAAAAGTTTTGCAGTGCTGAGCCAGACTGAAATCTGCAGTGCCAGTGTTCTTCAGTAGCATACAAGCTGACTGCTGCCCTGGACCATTGGATGGAGACAGCATGGGATGATTGCACTGTGTGAATTAGAAGGAAATAGACATAAAACGACACAAATTCAAATCTTTGAATAAGGTTTTTCCTTAGTCTTAGGATCCTTCTATCAATGTGACAGTCTGAAACACATGACAAATTCTCAGTTCCAAGAATTCAGCATATGTATGTATATATATATATTTAGGTGTATATACACACACTCACATACAAACACATATACATTTATATTTGTTAACATGCAGCCAGATAAGGCCTGCAGACCCCTTTTATCTTGAAGTCTCACCTCAATAGTAATTGGGCTGACCAGAATTTCCTTTCCTGTTACATTTTCCATTAACCAAAAATTATAACTGAAGTAATGTTGTGGTTGCTACCAAAATACTGCTTTACAGTTGTGCAGATTCTGCTACACACAAATAAGAGTTAGGGAGAAGGAAGTGTGACTGGGATACAGGATGAGAGCAGGACTAATAAAAATGCAGGCTTCCATCCTGTTTACCATAAAGAAATGTTTTAAAGTAACTGTGCTGTATTTTTCAACATGTGCAGTTTTCATAAGAGTAGAAGAAACTCATATTACATCCCAGTGACCTAGTTTTCCAGGAGGAAGGGCCTCATATCGTTATGCATAACCCAGCAGTTTTGAAACCAGCTGTAGAAGAGAAACACAGAGTAATGAGGGGAAGAAGGACTACAGGGATTCAAGAGTTAGTACACTGGTGAAAATGAAGTTAAATATGCCTGCAGGCAGCAGCTCTAATGCTTCTGCAAGAGTGAATTAAAACTCAGAGGCAAAGGAAATAAACTTCTGCTGGGGGCTAAGCCCATTACTCCTAAATAAAGTCTACCCCTGCCTGCAATGCATGAGGAGGTAGAAAGAAAACAAAGCATTGTAAAAAGTAAATTTTCACCTCTTAGCTAATTTAATAACAGAAGATAGTAAGCAAGCAAAGTAACAGCAGTATCAAAGGGTGAAAAGAGCCAGGCCTCAGATTCATGAATATGATTTCCCAAATACCTTTTGGCTTCTGAAGGCTCCAGCTCCCCTTAAAACATTTACAGTTATGTCTCTTTAACAAAGCAATCTATAATATTGTCCCAGCTCCTTAGAAGGAAATTTTATTTACCATCTCCCTGTAGATAGAGGAGGCAAGTCTTTTCTCTGACTTATTCCTTCTGCTGTCTCACTTTCATCCTCATATAATATTCCTGAGCAAGGATTAGGCATGTGACTGGACAATATAAAGCAGTTTTTCTTGGTAGGAACATACTTTTCCAAAAAGAGCTAAGTCACCAAAGAAAATGCAAACCAAGAATGTTTTTAAACTTGAGTGAAGTTAATAACTGCTGGAAAACGCCTTAGGCAAAGCTGAAGTTTCTGTAATATAGTAATTAATTAATGGTTTGAATCTAAACCCTTGTTTTGAAACAATAAATTTTGCACTTTAAGAGACAGGAGGGAGTAGAAGTGTAGATCCAGGGTGAATTCAGTGAGTATCCTTAAAACAGTCAGGAACTGTTTGAAATAAAATGGGTCAATACTCCGTTCCATATTTCTACTCAAAAAACAAAAAAACCCACAACAACAACGAACAACAACAACCCCCCCCCCCCCAAAAAAAAAAAAAACAACAACAACCCCCCAAAAACCCCAAACCAAACCAAAAAAATAGACAATCTTGCCTTAGCTTCTACTTCCAAGCAGGCAGCTCACTGCAGAAAAGCAGCTGATAAACTCTGCCCAATGGCTGAGCACAAATGAGCTCCACTCTTGACTTTTTATCACCTCATTTTAGCACTGATAACAGGTCAAAGAGAGAAAGGCTAAATGCAGTAGTTTCAGGTGATTCCTTCCTAATAGTTGCAAGGCCTGTATACTTAACCAGGAGAAATTTAAATTATTTTTGTGTTAGTCATACTCTGGGGAGTTAGAGTGTCAAAATTATTTAATGACTTTGGATTAGCCACATCGTATTCTATCTGAGCCTTAATGCTTATCTCTAATGCCAAGGGCTGTTCTGGGGAAATGTGTTGTATGAGAGACCCAGTAGTAGACCCCTTTTCATGTCATAAATATTGGCTTTGCAGCCTTTTGGTATGAGATTGCTAATAGAGGAATAAGAACGAGCCTTACATATTCAGTAAACCACATTTGGACACTGTCCTAGGTTTGCTTACTGGGAGCAGAGCTTAGAGTCATGTGGGCATGGCCAGATTGCTGTTCTATACCACTTACCTCATAGCTGGGGGCAGTGATCTTGGGGGAAGAACAAAGGAACCTATCCCCAGAAGTGCAGCATGTCACTTGCCCTCTTGATCAGGAAAGTCAGCTGTGGTAGCTCTGTGCGCACCCCAGACCAGCGCTGAAGACTCTGTCTCTCCACTGCTGCCACCCAGCCTTTCCTATTTCTCCAAGAAGTGGCTCTAAGATGCAAAAAAAAAAAAAAAAAAAATACAAGATCAAGGTCCAGGCCACAGCTCCAGAAAAAACACAGCAGCAAACCAAGGTGAGAGGAACCAAGCCCAAGCCGAGCCTGAGCCCAGGCAAGCGAGCAGTCCCAAGCACTGATGCCGTGCAAGGTGGATGACCCAGCTCTCTGGGGCTTTGTCCATCACTGTTTTTCATTGTCTGGGGCTTGGGGGTGGGAAATGCTGGCCACAGGAACACCTGCAACCTTGTGTTTGTCTCAGCAGCTATGCAGAACTAAGTCAAAGTGGTGATTACCTTTGGTATGAAAAGCACCCTCTCTTTTGTGTTCTATTGTTGTTAATATTTTTGCTGTTGCCATGAGTTTCTTATTCCATTGCTGCTGGCTTTCAGAGAATTCTTGTCTCAACCCATACTCTGCCTTTCCACTCTCTCACCGGAATGGGGTGGGGAGAAGGAGAGTGGCTTATTTAGAATTTAAATGAATTTAGATCTGAGCTAAAGGTAAACCACCATAGGTACGGTAAACACATACTGTATACTTAATTTAAATATATCACAGTGTAGCAAGCTCTCTCTGCAGCCTTAAAATTCCAATTTTTTACTCATTTTGTTTCTCAATTTGACTCAGTATCCAGAGGAACTCTTCACTTCTTAGTAGATTGACACAGGTTGCCGGGTTTGTATCTCAGATAATTCCAGAGAAAAAAACACAGGTGGGGTTAAGAAATGGCTTTATCTGCCTATTCCCAAAATAGAAGTTCTATTGATCACATGCTGTTAAGTAGGCACCTTAGGACCAGCGATGGGTTCAGAAGAAAAATTGACAGAGAAGCAAAAGATCAAGAGGGTATCAATTAAAATGAATAATACCTTCTTCTGTTACGACCACTGTTACTTATACCACAATCAAAAAACACCAACACATTGTCAGTGGCAGATAAGAGTTGGAAAAAATCTCATGCAATCTGTTACTCATGGCATAATGTCCACTTTCTCTCCCACTTGATCTTAAATATTAGCAGACAGAAACTCTAGATGTAATGAAAGATATTTTTAATGCCCTGAAAATAAGGAATTTGTAGAAATCTGCAAGTTTAAGGAAGTGTTTGTGTTTTTTCTTAAAAAGTTTAATTATCCATCAGAAAAGTCACAGTTCCTTTTTTTTTTCTTTTAAATTCTGTGGGGGTGGGGATTTCTTTTAACAGTCTGATGTGTTATATAACCTCTAGAGTCCGTTCAGAAGCATCGTTGATTATGGTTTTACAGTACTGATTCTTTGATGCTCAGATGTATGAACCGTGCAGCCTGGCATCATTTCATCTCCTGTGACATGCATCAGTTGCCTCAGTGAATGACATTAAAGGAGAGATGGCAAATGAACTCCCTACTAGGGATGAGAGGGGGACATGGACAAGTTGCCAAATATTTAGACTGTGGCAATATTGAGTCTATGTGTATGGAAGTTTTGCCTATAATTCTTTTTTATTCTTTCTGTTTTGTCTATAATTATGGGAATTCTGGCCATCTGTAAAAACATTCAGTTTATTAATTATATCAGGGTTTTTTTTTTCACATTTGTGTGAAATTGTCTTTTTCTACCTAATCCTGAGCTGAATTAAGACAGATGTCCTTTTATAAGTTTCTGTAAGGTTGTTTTTATCAGCCATTCTCTGCTTTTCATGCTATGAACACAGCTCAAAGGAAATGCTCCAGGACAGGTTAGCCAAATTTGCATATCACTTATCCACAGGAATGTATTCATGGCTAGTTTTGACTGCTAACACAGCTCCTGTATCCATGAAGCCTTTATTGAACCTTAGGCATCAGTCTGTTTGGTGGGTGCCATAAGCATTTCTGATTCCATCCTGGAGATGCCATGATGACTTTGCTGCAGTGGCTTGGATGTAGCCCACTGCAAGTTCAGATGGGAAGTACAAGCAGACTCAGATGAAGCCTGAATTGACTCTGGGAAAGCTGGATGTGGTTTTCACATGCTGGGCTTATGTTGGCAGCTTGGACTCTAGAACCCCAAAGCCAACCAAGCAAAGCTAAACCACCTGCTCTCCCGTCTAGATCCTTCAATAAATCAATGGAAGGGACATTTTTATCAATTTCCATCTGATTTAGATTGCTCATTGCCAGAATAATAATAATAAAGAAATAGTAATGGTAAACTTTTTTTTGCATTCAAAGAGAAAAAAATAAAAGTTTGTAATTTTCTTACAGATACTGATTTTCATAAAATCTTTATCTCAATCCTCCATTAGTTTACATCAAAGGTTGCTGAGATTTATGGCCAGAGAGAATATTAAAGAATAGTTTTTGGCACGATCGCTTACTTATACAAGTTCAAGCTTTGAAAAATGAGATTTTTTAAATCATAACGCTTTTCTCTCTACTTTCTTTGAAACCAATATGAATATCTCCTTTTAATAATAAAACATGTAAAATATTTTTCACAAGTTATATTAGGAAAAGAGCCATGCTGGAGAAGTATAGATAGTCATGATAGAAAAAAGACTTTAAAAAGCTCATTCAATCCAAACACTATTTTCTACTTTTCAAAACTACTTATTATTATCAGGTTTACTGAGCCAGAAATAAAAAGAAAAAATTACTCAATTTGGACAGCAACTCTCAATTTGGTGCTCGCTTAAACATTGGACTTGGATTCTACATAGAGTTTGCTACATATGCTAAAAAATTAAATTAAGTAGGAAATGGTGATATTTTTTCATTTTCCATCTCCTTCCAAGTTTTAAATATTTTAATTTAAAGCTGACTCAGAGCTTTAATGGCAGCAATATCAATACAAAATAAAGATTTTATAGGTATGGAAAAATTCAAATGAGAGATGCTTTACATGTCTCTGTTCAAAGTGAGACTGGCAAGTACAAATCAAATTAAGTGAATGTTTTCAAGAGGATCTAGTAAAAAAATCAGCCACAACTAGAGGAAAATCCCCCTGAAAGTTATAAACTGGGGGGAGAGGTGGGGGGAGGATGATTTCAAAAAAGAATCAATTGAAAATCTGTATCCAGAGTAACAGAGAGCAAAACACAAAACAAAACCAGAAAAAAAAAAAAAAAACAAACCAAAAACAACCAAAAAACACCTTCAGTCACCTTTGGAGCTTTAAGGAAAACAAATTTTCTAAAACTGAAGTGTTTCAGTGCCATCTAACAAGAAGATGGTTTTTAAAAGACCAAAACGGTCAATGTCCAGAATTCCTTTTCTTACGATAAGCAAAGTTCCAAGGGTATGCACAGTCTTGGCAGATGTGTCTGGTTTGCATGGCTAACAAAGATATGTTTATAGTTGCCTGCCACTTATGTGAGCCCAGAAGGGTTAAACTTCTCAGGTCATTAATACTGGCGAAGAATTGCCTTTGCACGGGGAGAATGCAGTCTTGATGCCAATGAATGCAGGAGGAGATCCTCCCCCTCTGCTCTGCCCTAGTGAGGCCACATCTGGAATGCTGGGTCTAATTCTGGGCTCCTCCTAATGAGAGCTGTGAAGCTCCTGAAGCAAGGCCAGCTGAGGACAACCAAGATGATTCAGAGACTGACGAACATCTCTTGTGCAGAAAGGCTGAGTGAGTTGGATCAGTTCAGTCTTAAGAAGTGATGACTGAGAGATGACCCATCAATGTCTATAAGTCTGAAGGGAAGCTGCCAAGAGAATGGAGCCGAGATCTTCTCAGTGGTGTCAAGGAATAAGACAAGAAGCAATGGGCAGAAACTGATGCACAGGAGGTTCTACCTGAATATGTTGAAAAATTTCTGTACTGCGTGGGTCACTGAGCACTGGGACAGGTTGCCTAGAGAGGATGTGAAGTCTCCCTCACAGGAATTATTCAGGAAATGTCTGGATGCAATCCTGTGCAATGTGCTCTAGGATGACCCTGCTTGAGCAGGGAGGTTGGACTAGATGACCACTGTCAACCTTTCCAAAGTGACCCAGCCTGTGGGTAACTTTTCTATTTCTGTACTTTCCAGAAAATGAAGTTTCGTGAAAACCTTTCAGAAACATTAAGGAAAATATGAACATGCTTAGATTTGAGTGTCCAGGTAGAAACAGTGACATTTCTTATGTTTTAGACTTAAAACCATCAAGCAGAAATTGAAATAGAGAGTTACCTTGCAATTTACCAGATTTGGCACTTTTTTCCCCATATTTGAAGACCAAAACATAGGGACTGGGACAATATTTTCAATAATAACAATGGCAATGGCAAAAATTAATAACAACAATAATAATTCTAAGATATTTCAGTTTTTAAAGCAAGGAGAAAGAGGTCTATCATTTGTCTTGATAGGAAATCTCATAGCTTTTCATAAACCCCAGAATTCTACTAACTTGTAATCCAATTGAATGCTATAAATTCTCTTATACTTCCCGTTTGACATGGTATTCTTCTTAGCTTCACATGTCAAATGTTATTAAGAATGTTGTATACCACCTAAACCTTTCCTCACTTTTAAAAGCTGGCTATGTTTATTTGATTAAATATTCTGTATGCAAGGCATGCACATGACTTTGACATGCTCACTGAAAAAAGATGCTGTGTTAATGTGATATATAATATTGTTCTAAGCAATAGAAGTAGACTTCAGGGAAACAAAATAAAGGAAGACCCAGCTTCATTTAAATAATGGTTGATGGCAGCACATCATGATATAATAACTAAGTTCCTGACTGGTAAAAACAAATAATTGAGTAGTTTTAGATATTATTTTTCAAGAGAAGGAGATATTAGAGGTTTGATCTTAGTAATGAAGTTCAGACAAGATTCCTATGATTTTACATACAGTTTGTGTGAAAGTACCATAGAATTAGCCCTAACAAGAAAGAAATTATTGGAGAAATTTATATCAAAAGGAATCCCACCCTCAGTGCTCATTAACTATTTTTATCTGGATAATTGATAAAGTCTCTGTAAGTGACAAAATATATGCTTAATTCAGGGACTCCCTGGTACTTTAGTGGCATTTAAGAAAACACAGATGTTTTCCTTTTTAAGAGAATAACGAATTTGTACAAGAACTTAATCTACCCTTGAGTGCATCTGCCTGTGGGGGCAGAATAAATGTGTTTTCCTTCTGCTATTAACTCTTCCTTCTTCTGATGGTGCATGTTTGAATTCCTTCTTAAATACCTAGGAAATTTCCCAGCTGTGCACACTGATCTTACTTCCTGTCATGTAATTCATTTTTGGGACAAGAGGATGGGTGGTACAATTTGCTTGGGATGGGTCAGGTAAGGTTGGCACAGGGATGGCATTAGAACTGACTTCAGAATTGTGGTTTAATGCCTTACTACACACTGGTGTCTCTAAGCCTTGGCTAGAAGACCAATCTGAAAAGACAAATTCATTGTTGTCCTTTTATTTGTGGTTTCATTTAAGGGTTTTTAAAATGACTGCTAGACTTTTTTTTTTTAATATTATTGATTTAGGAAGATTAATAACATGTCTTCAAACAACAGAAACACTTGATTTCCAGACTCTGAGAGAATTAAGCTCCTTTTATTTCTCTGCCAGACCAAGTTACTAGTAAGTTGCTATTTCAGCTGAGTAAGTGGAATTTGGCCTCACTTTCCCCCAGAAGGTATCTTTGATGTAGAGCTGTTTGTGTTTCAGCCTTGAGAAATTAGTCATAAAACATATTAATTAGTTGTGGGATAAATCTCCAAGAAAACTCTAGTATCTGTTACTAGAAAAATTTCTAAGCAAACAACTTGGATTGATTAAGTTGAAAGTACTGTCTGTGGCTTAAAAACTAATACAAAATGACTATCTGATTAACTGGCAAAGCAGGCGTCTCAGGTGAGTAATGGAATAAACCATCTACCAGCTGACAAACAAAATGGCTGTGCCATGTGGATAAATTGACATATATACAGAGTTCTAATCCATGTCTGCTGATTTAATTGTCTAATGATAAAGCGTAACTCTAAATGTAAACAGAGCACAGTTAAATCAAATCTGAGGTACCAGCACTCAGGAAGCCAGTCCTTCAGCTGCTCTGAAAGTTTGAGCCAGGAAGAATACAACTCATGAAGTGAATATGCAGATTAGGAAAGGCTTGAAAGACAATCAGATCGCTGGTGGTAACAAGTTAAATATCATCACCCCTACTAAATTTCAGCACAGATTGCCCCTGGCAAAAGGAAGGGAGACATGTGGCCAAGAGTTAAAAGCAACAGGATCTTTAACTAGGCTTCAGCAGAGTACTATTTCCATAGTTCAGTGTTTACCTTGAAAATGCAATCATGCTTCTTCAAAATAAATGTTTTGTAGGTTTATAAAAAATCTTTACCTGTAACAACTGGAAATTTCATGTACAACTTCAGAACAGCATCTTTTTTTCAATGGGAAATCAGTCTTTCCATTTATTTATTAATATCTGCCTGTTATTCACATAAACAGGTGGAGTTGATGAATATGCAATGAGAGACTGAAGCTGCCCATTTCTCCTCAATATGGCTTCCTGCTGCCCCATGCACCTGCTTTGTATTTATTTCCAGAATGCAGCATTTTTCACCATTTGCTCAAGTGCTTTCTAAAGGGAGACTCCATCCTGACCACAATTTGTTTCCCAGAGAATACATAGCATGGATTTCCAAGCACACTACACCATTCTGCATTATTATAATTGTTATTAATATAAAGTATTCCCCAACTGCACAGAGTAGTATATAGTAGAAGCACATTAATAAATACCATCAATTAAAGTGTCACAAAAAGAAAGGTTTTTTTCATTATAGAAAAACCTAAATTGAAAGAACTTTGCCAAAGGACTAGAGAGTATAAGCCTTTTGCTGTCAGATTCTTTACTAGTTAAGTAGGTCCTTTCAAACCAAGGAAGATTCATGGATAAATAAAATGGGACTATGCTGCTGAATTAGTGTTGAATCGACCTGATTGAAGGTTGTGCAATGTAGCCCAAAAATTCCATGACAGAAAAAAAATGAAATAGGATAGCTCCATAATGCTTGGCTAAAATGACACAATTATAATTTATATCATCAAAAAAAAAAATAGTATTTGAATTCCCACGGTTACCTATTTCCTAAAATAGAACAATGGACTTGTAATCTTGCAAATCATCAGAATTTAGTATGGTGAATGCTATAGCTGATCCTTGAAAACCTCCAGCAGTAGGCATTCTTGAACATCCCCAAGGATGGATGTCCTAAAACAACCCCAACATTTAAAAGAAATCCGGACTATAATAGACAGGTTAGACAGAGGAAGCAGAAATTAAAATATGAGGAAAAAAAGAGATCAAATAAAAGATTTCTACATGAGAGAGTGGGTGGGATTGAGTTCACCCTTAGAAAGTTTGTGGATGACACCAAGCTAGGTGGTGCAGTTGATCCTTTATATGGGAAGAAAAAATGATGAACAATGCAATTGCTCACTGGTGCCAGACCCTCCTTCTTGAATCCAGGTCAGCCCTCTCTTCTGGCTGACTGCCCCCAATTTATATACTGGGCGTGACATTCTATGGTGTGGAATATCCCTTTGGTCACTTTAGGTCACCTGTCCCAGCTGTGCTCCCACCCAGTTTCTTTTGTACACCTCCTAACTGGCAGAGCATGAGACAAAGAAAAAAAATAAAAGTCTTTGATCTAGGATAAACAGAGCTTAGCAAAAACCAGCACAACAGTGTGTTGTCAACACCATTCTCATTCTGAATCCAAAACACAGCACAGTAACAGGTACTGGGAAGAAAGTAACTCTACCCTAGCTGAAAACAGGATGCACTGGAACAGATTGCCCAGAGAAGTGGTAGCTGCCCTACCCTGGAACTATCCAAGGCCATGATGGATGCGGCTTTGAGCAACCTGCTCTACTGGAAATGTCCCTTCCCATGGCAGGAGTTTGTAATTATATGATCTTAAGGTCCCTTCCAACCCAAACCATTTCTTATGATTCCATGATTCTATAATAAAAAGTGAAAAGTTTTCAGGATATTTCAGTCTTTAGTTCAGTAATCCATAAATGCTCACTTCAGTTTACATCATATTATCACTGCAATACATTATTGCATTGACATCTGTTGATCTTGGTGTGCTTTCTATACACGGTAAGAAGATAGAAATGCTGCATATATACAATTAATATGTTGTAAAAGAATCAAAAATTTCAAAAGCTGTTAAGGCTTTTATAGTTAGAAATTGTTCCTAGGTGTATAAACGTACTTTATATTGGACTAAAACTATGCTAATCTCGGAGCAAGGATTTAGGGGCATGGAAATCCACAACCAAATGCTGTGACATTTTGATCACGGTTAGTTTCCTTACCTTTTCCTGTCTCTGTGGCTTTTGAAGTCCCGGCTGCCAAATGTCCTAACTTTACCACCAGAGAAGGACCATATTTTTAGCTAAAGAATTAATCTGTGTGGTGTTTTGGGAACTCTCATTATGTCTACTGACTCTAAGAGGTTATAAATTGTTTAGAACCAATTTCCTACCTTACAATAATAAACGAAGCTTGGGATGCTAGCCAGTGACTGCTGGAGTCAGTACTTTAACAGTTACTGGATAAACATAATTTGAAGTTTTCTATATATTTTGTAGTTTGTAACTTAGGTCCTGACTAGAGCTAGTTTTGTTTCCATGAAATAAAGAAAGAAAATTCTAGGGGAAAGATTTCACTTTTATAAAATGCAGACAAAAAATGTAAATCTGAAGATCAATAGTATACAAATACAAGCATATTCTTTTCTATTTAGTGCTCCAAAAATGGTAGCATACTGATGTGCTGCACATTGAGGTCAGAAATTTTCTTTGTTTAGTTGTTTGAAGTTGGTGCAGAATGAGATAGTTTTCCTTATTGGAGAGGAAGACAGGAGGGTCCAGAGTGGAAAAGACGTATGGAAATCAGAACTAGAGGGAAAGAATGGAAAGCTTGAGGAAAAGGATCTGGGCTGACAGACAGAAGTGTTAGTTTATGAAATGGAATAAGAAACTTGTTAGACTTCAAAGTAAGAAAATAAGGCTTGGAGGCTACAAAGAAGTCTACTCCATTGTGGCATTATCCTTATTGAAATAATTGTAGTGAACCATGGGAAATGAGATTATTCATTTTCTGAGATAAGTTTTTGAGACTCTGGAAACCTGGGAGGATGTCCAACTAGCAGTGGTATTCTGAGTTCATTTAAAAAATATTAACAAAATATTCCAAAGTTTATTAATTTTCATGAGTACAGCATTCTCTTAGAGGTGTCAGTAGCTTTAGTATTTATCTCAAATAAGGATGAAACTGAATTTGAAAAGTAAAATACTTCCACAGGTACTGGAAGTACTTTAAATCCAGATCTTTATTTATGTCCCTTATTATAGATATGGAAAATTTAGGAAGGCTAATTATAAGCAAAAGAGAATAATTTCCAAAGGATTTATGGATCACTTATTGAGCTACAGAAAGTAATAATGAAGCATAGCTGGCTTTAGGGTGATATGTGGACACACTGTGTCTAGGGACTGGATGAGGAATACCATATCTGCACAAGTATGGGCAGTGTTTAGGTTTGTACTCAAACTTTGCCACTGCTACCAGTCTCTATTTAGAGCTGATGTAGTTTTGCCACCCATAGCTATGACATTCCAGCTTGCATGGTAATCTTCAGAGCTAAAACTCCACCAGAGAATAAGAAATAGCAAATGGAGTCATGTCATTTACACTGAATACTGCAGGAAAGGCAGCCAGGTCACAGCAGATCAGGGGGGGAAATCCATTTTTGTCACTAAGAAGAAGAAAAAATAAATCACAAATAAAAAGGGATTCATTTCTAAGGGACCAGCTATTAAATGTAACATGGAAATTGGACTCGATCAGAAGTTTGCAGAATTTAACTTCACAAAATATATGCAATGGTGAATTATTACTTTAAACTCATAACCCAAGGCTGCAATGTGGGGATATAGAAGGTAGAAATTAATTAATCAGCAATCTAAGCTGAGAGCACTATTTGTTTTTAGATGCCTGGTGAATAGAAGTAAGGACACTAAAAGGACTTACATAAATTATAGGTCACTGGAGATAACAGCACTCAAATCTGTGAAGGTCTCAATGTTAAATGCAGAAGTGGTATAACAAGATAAATAACAAGTGTTTAATGATGGCAGGAGAACAACTTTAACCTACAATCAGATGGATAATAAATTATGGACAGATGGTAGTTGGAACCTTCAAATATTTCACTATTCTATCTGCCTTCATCCATTGTTATAATTTTAAATAAGAATCCAAAAAAATAAGCTTTTATTATTTTTTTTATTTTTTTGCAAATACATTATTAGAATCATGCATGAATCTGTTTAATAATTTGCTGTAATACATCACCAACAGTCCTTCATATTGTGCATTTTCAGTATTGGAAAAAAGACAAGGTAATTATGGTTTTCTACATTTTTTGTCTTATAAAATTTCATAAAGCAAAACTTTCTCTGTAAAGGTCATTTTATTTCAGAAAACCTATTCAAAATTTCTACGCAGTCAAACAGTAGTATAACTTTGAAAGTAAAGTAGATTTTCCTGTTCAAATAAATATATTGTACAAACATAGTCAGAACCTTGACAGACAAATAGCATTCAAGGACGAAGTGTGTGTATATATATATGCACATACATTTGGAGATGCTGTGAAAATTACCAAAAAATGTTTAACTTCATGGGTCCAGAATGGAAAATATGAATTTCTCTGACTTGTGGTTAAAGTAAAATTTCTCACTCAAATAAACAGTATAAAACTTGGGGTTTTTAACATAATATTTTCTATGCTTTCATATGTATCATTCTCTGTTTGAGAATGCTGATTCTTAATTTTAATCTGATCCTACATAAAAATGAAGGAAAAAATAAAAAAAGGCCACTTTCTACAAGTTAGTACAAGGGAAAAAATAGTAGGAGAGGGCACTTTCTTTGTACCACCATTCTCCCTAGCAGGCAGGAGGGTTAGAAAAGAAAGAAAGAACTTGAACTCATTTGGAGCAGGCTGTCCATCAAAGGCACTTGCAGTTCCTCAGACATTACCATTTATCACCACCACCCTACTAGAGGAGAAAAGGGCTTTTACAAGCAACTTAATGAGCTTAATTCTGAAATCTGACAGAGCTTAGCCCCAGGTAGCTGAGCTCTGAATGGTCTTAAATTTAACTGCTTTACAAAATTCTATCTTTTTGTAAAGTGTGCGTGGGAATTAGGAAAGGGAATTGCAAGGGCATATGTTTTGTTTCTGTAGTATTCAAGGATAATAGATAAAGTTAAGGGTCAGTTTTCTTTGATTTATATACTTATGCCAAACTAATATGTTAATATCTTATTTAAATCATGGCATATGGATTTGCATACTGCAGTGTTCTATATCCCATTGAGATCTTCACTGCCTCAATGTTCTGTGTTCTCCTTGTGCTTCAGTTTCAAGGGCTTTTTAACCTCTGGAAGAATTTATTACATGCTTTCCAGATGGAAAGAAAAAAACCCCTAGTTTATTATATAAGATCTAAAAGAATTATTAACCTTTTGCATGTGGAACACAAGACAAATTCTATGGTATTGACATGCCAAAGAAATTTGGGGAGGTGAATTCAATTTTGGAATTGAGAGATTTAACTATATGTTAATGGATTTCTTATAAATTTGCACAAAGTCATTAAACAATACTAAATAATCAGTAAGCAAGGGACATCTATGACAGCTTTTTCCTAACTCTTTTGCTTTTTTTGGGAAAGAAAATGTGTTCTAGATTTCAAACAATGAATGATAGGTAGGATCAAATTATAGTAAATTACATTCTGGAGTGGTTCCATTTGTAATGTTTTTGCAGAAACGTATCTATTTGGTGAAATCAAAGCTGTCTCTGTGTCCCAGATTGTTCAGACTAATGACGATTTTACATGTGAGCTCTGAGAATCAATCACCCCACAGAATACAGAAACAAATAATTAAGGAAAATAATTGAGCCCCCCCCCCCCCCCCCCAACAAAAACAAAGCAGCACCAAAACAACAACAACAAAAAAACCCCAAACAAAACCATGTATTCATTTAGGAGCAGTCTGAAAGAAATACAGTTATCTTTCCATATATTTTTATCCATAGTTCAAAAGATGTAACTCTGGAAAATTAAAACCTCAGGTAAAAAGAGCCCTGCTTGCAAGAAAAGTTCCTAAAAGTTCCTAGAAGGAACTGGATTCCAGAAGCTAAGAGGGCTTGGGGAGAATGCCAAAACTCAAAACTCAAAGCACTAAGGACATTGAAACTGGTCAATTAAAAAGATTTATAAAACCTAGTGAAGAAATGGTAGGGAGACTTGGTTTGGAGAACTTCTAATGAGCCTGATAATGATACAGGTGAGCTTGTTTTGAAGGCAATAGTTGAATTTTACATGCTGTTCTGAATAATAGATAGAAAATTAATTTGGGATTGGATCAGAAATGGACTGAAAGAGGCTATTAGAATAAGTTTGGTATAACATGGAGAAGAAGTATTTTACCTGAAATAGGTTAAATGAAACCATTTCTTCTGCAGCTCACAAATTGAAAAATCTCTTTAACTGATTTAATTTTGTTGAGTATTAAGTTACTTTGTGATTATTTTTTAAGATGTAAGTATAATTTAAGAGAGAATATTTTTTCAGAATTTTCAAATATCTGTGGCTTCCTCTGAAACTGTTATACATGCCTCTTTCCATATATGCATACAAGGAATTATATTCTAAATACTTCAGTTAACTTGTTTGCATTATTTATACAGAATTAGATATAACAATGAGAAGAGGTGGCAATTGTATGCTGTAGTTTCTATTCTGTCCTCATGCCAGCATTTTATTCAATCAAAACTACAATAATTGTCTAAAATCCAGCCCATCTTTTCTCAGAGCTCATCCCTCTAGGAGCAAATATGGTCATTATACTGAAACCTGTGCAGCAGGTTGCAGAGCTTGACATATGCCATAGATAAGATTGTGCTGCTTGAGTTACTTTCAGTCTTGCATGTTTCAAATGTAAGTGCTGACTTCATGCTCTGGGTGTTTTGATTCACATCTCTGCACTTTAATTTTGTTCCCTTGCTATATATGGAAGCTGACTTGTGGGCATGCTAGTTAATCATATTCACTTAATAACCCTAATTCAGTTTGTTTCATCATAAACTACTATTTTAGTGTAGTTCACCTTTTCACATCCTTCTTTCTCAGCAATACAAGTCTGCTCTCTGTCTCATTGTCTTTCAGAATGTGAGTTAGGATTTAACAGAAGTCAGCCTCCTTCCTTATCACCTTATTTAATGTACAGCTCCTTAAATTTAATAACGTTGTTACTATTTATATGAAGAAAATTTCCTTGAAATATTTTCCAATTTTTTTCCCATTTTAGTTCTAATTTTTTTTAATGATGTCAAAACTGCATTTGCTGCTTCATGAGCAATATTTCTATTTTTTCACTGGCTCTTCTGCCATGGGAAGACCACTGTCCATCCTTTGCAACTGAGAGAAATTTTCTAAATTATATTTTGAAATATCTTCCTATTTAAACTGTAAGCTAGACGCCTTCTGTATATGGATGGACTTCAAGTAGGTCTTGTTTAAAGTCAATGTTTTATATCAGGAAGGCAAAGTTAAAACTTCTTTGACATTTATTTCTCTAGGTTTTTTTAAAAAAAACCCCAATTTGCATATAGAAGCCTATGTCTTTTATTTGGTTTGGGATTATTTTTAATATACTGACCCCCAATTATTTAGATTAACTTCTATTGTTTTGATATAAGGCTGCCAGATAGTAATCACAATTGCACACCACATATTCTGATATTTTTATAACACTACTCTTCATATAAACTGGTGAACCACTTTCCCGAAGTCTGGGATATATGTTTTAATTACAATTCATCTTTTTTTTTTTTTGCCCTCTGAAATATTGCAACAAAAGAATTTGATCCTTTTGAGGCTGTGGGAATAGGCAGACATAATGGCATTGTTGCAGCATTTAGACATTTTTCTCCCATTATTTCAGAAACTGAACATGTATGAGAAATCACTTCATTGACTGATACCATGTATTTTATTTTCAGTTCCTTTTATGTTTAAAAAAAGAGTCTGATACATAACATTTTTGTTCTAGTCTCAGAAATTAATTTTTTCAAATTAGTCTTCTGGGCTTTAATTTATGTCTAAAACAGTAATTGATCCTTATTCTTTATGTAAAAGTAGATAGATGTATTTTCCTCTTTTAACATATTAAAAATGTTAGATTATATTTTATTGATTTTTTAAAGAGCAGTTCCTTATTCTTTACAGATTTTGGTGGATAATAATTGAGCTAGTTTTCTAGGAGCCAAATGTAGGCTCCAGTACATTGCTCCATGCATGATACATCTTTACTAACCCATATCATGTCTTTCTTGTTTCTAATACAAAAAATTTCAAATGCAATCAAAATATGAATAAGAGTAAAGATATCCTTATAATGTGATCTCCATAATTTAAAATTATTTTTTTTCTTCTTATTTACTACAGAAGAGGTAGTCAAGATAATCAAGTTGTGCAAGTCAAGATTTTTGTGCAATGCACAGCTAAGATTCCTGATTCTTGGTCGCACATTATGATGGATAGTTAATACATAAATGGGGTCATTAAGAGCTGGAATGCAGATGTAATCTTCAGGTAAGGTAGAAATGGTGAAGTGTGCCTACTGGAGGAAATAGCATTTCTTCCTGACCTGTTCTTAAACTTTTTCTTTTTTTGGTGAGGGTGGTCACAGTCAGATAAAAGACTGTGCTAAATAGACACCTGGGCAGATGACTGTTCTCCCCAGAAATTTTTCCTTTGTGATGCAGACAAGATAATAGTCTAAGCGGGGAGTAGTCACTGATGCCATGGGACAATGCTATGGAATGGGAATTAACACAGAGGTAGTTGGATGTTCACTGTCTCTCACAATGTTTTCTTTGTGGTCAGGGAAACCCTTCACCCTACTCCCAATCCCATCCTCAGGAGAGCAGGAGCAGCTTTAACTTGTGTCATATGGTCAGAAAACAGATTTGGTTTCTTGTCTTGCTCCAAGTGTGGTGATCAAGCACGAGGTGTAATACCCTGCTTGGCTTGGTGTGTTTAGGGGAAGGTAGTTGGATTTACTCTGGACTACCATGGGAGAAACAACAAAAGTCTCAGGAGGTTCAAGAACAACTTTATTTGCAAACTTAAGAACATTCTGATGGAATAATGTGCCTGGCAAAGCCTAACTTGTGCCTGCATTTTACACAGAGCCAGAATGTTCCTGGCAGGTCCATGAGGTCGATCCCCAGTTACAGTGCAGACCAATGTCTGACTGTTCAAATGCACAAGTGCCACATAGCACAGTGTGAGAGAGATCAAGGGGGAAGGGAGGGGGCCCAGCACCATCCCACCTATGCAGAGCTCACCCTGTTCCTTTGCCACTTTCCACATGGGTGTTCTGAGCCAGTGAACCATTCCTCCAGCGTCCTACACAGGGCTGCTCCACAGGTAGTCCCAGACATAACCAGTCATGTGGCTATGTACTTTGTTGTCCTTTTCTCTCATCTCTTGACCTGTTTTTCACTGTTGTTCTAACTCTCCTTCTATGCCTTTGTGTCCTCCCTGTTAAAATCTAGCCATGCTTACTTTTTTGATGTTTTCCCAGCTGTGCTACAACAGTACCTAAATTTGTTATTTTTGACAGTATTACCTAGGCAATCTCTCTCTAATAGGGTATTGCTGGTACACTTACCTGGCCAGTTGGTCTTGCAACACTTCCTCCCCAAGAGGTCAGCATTTCTTCTGTTCAAGTACCTCTTGACTATCCCCCACTTTGATCTATGAAATCCAGCGAACCCTTGTGGTACTAACTATATCTTACATCAGCATGTCCCTGGGTTATTTGATATGGCCAAGATTTTCATATCCAGTAGTTTTCTATGCCCAAACCAGTTGGTTTGCCTTCCAGCCATGGATAAGATGTACTGTAATCATCTGCCTGCAATCCTCACACAGCCCATTGCCAATTTTTATCTAAATCAGTTTATCAAAATGCTTTTCAAGTCTTTTCAAAATGTTTACAAGATTAAGCAGTTGATATTATTCTAAGTATAACTCAATTTAATTGATACCACCACCTTTCCAATTTGATAATTATTAAAGGGGTAAGCACGGTAAGAACACCATTTTATTCTGTGAAAGGTGTCTTATTGAAGGCTAGATTGGAAACTTCTCTCATGGAAGGACCAGTTAAATTCCAGTCCATGAAATTATATACTCGCCCATGAAAGAGCTCGGTATTGAATGTCCATGAACGTCTCCTTTCTGCATCAGTTTACCAATGCTGACTTATTGGATGTCAGTGGAGAAAAAGTAAATGGCAAACAAATGAGAAAATCACACAAATTATTATTCATGTAAGATTTATTTTATGTCTGTGTACATGAATCTTCATTCTGTAAACATTTTGTCTTAGTTTCCATCCCCAAACTAAGATGAACTGATATATAAAAATGGGATAGGAGCTAAATTATTAAAATAATCGGTTGCATACTTCATTCTAGCTCTTTTTGCCAGAAACTTTTAATTATACTAAAGGATTAAACAGATTCAAATGAGAGCAGTAAAAGAAGGTTACTAATTATGCAAGAAAAAGGTTCTGGCTCAAGAGAAGTAAAGAATTGAAGACCAGAAGAACAACTGAGAGTGAATGTAATTTTCACATACTCCGGTCCTGATCCCTTCTCCCCAGGATATCCTCCTACTCACGGTTAAAAAATGGGTACTACTGGCCCAGGTTGATATCTGGACAAAAAGAGTACACTAATTCTAGTATTATGGTTTAGAGAGCATTCCTCCCTAAATATAAGCTTCTTTTGGCCATTGTTTAAACAGTCTTTGAAATTCCCATTATAGGATGGTGTCTAGAGAATGGATGTCCAGCCAGAAAAAACTTTCAAGTCATTGGATTTATTTACTATAGTTTTATTCAGCAGTGTAACTTCTCTTTCTCAGGTTTCTAATAATTTTTACTTATACCGTTTTTTGAAACACAAAAGCAACTGCAAGTTATCTTTTTTCTGATCAAGAGTACAACTTACATCACAATTTCATTCTACCATATTCCCACTTCCTTTCAAAATAATGTCATTAATATTCTCAATATGCTTTTGCTCACAGGATAAACTCTTACTTTGTTGAGGCCTTCTGCCAATGCAATTCAATGGGTCATCTTCAGAAGAACATTGGCATCAAAATAAGCACTCTGAGATCTGTCCATGTTAGTATCTCTGCAGATGGCATCTGCATGATAAGAATTTTTTTGTGAGCAAATTCATAGTTAGCCCTATTTAAACCTTGCTGTCATGACAGTGTTTCAAGATTAACTTTGCAATGTTTAGCTATGTCCTCAGAGAATAAGCTACCAAGTGAGAACTGAATTCCATGTAGAATCTGCTGAATTGGCTTGTCATTTTTTTCAAGAGGCATCCAGCTCTTGAAACCTTTTGTCTCTATTGGATGTTTTTAGATGCTCCATTTTAATTAAATTGTGGGATAAACACTATGTGTGTAGACCTGTTTGGTTATATTTCCGTTTAGATGCTTTCAGTGCTCTCTGAATATCTTAAAACCTAGTATGGATCTTCCATCCCTGTTAACATTTTACATCCTCTATGGTACATACAGCAAAACAAGATAGAGTAATTTAGACTTCCAGTAAAAAAAAGGTATTTCTACTCTCACTGACAGCAGCCAAAATAAATGTCTGGAAATACATGGATCTGATACAACAGGTCCAGAGGAGGGCTAAAAAATTATCAGAGGTATGGAATGTATGTCCTACAAAGTAAGGCTTTGAGAAATACAATTGTTCACCCTGCAGAAAAGGCCCCAGGAAAACCTTATTGCAGCATTTCAGTATTTAAGGGGGACTTATAAGAAAGATGGGGACAAACTATTTAGTAGGCCCTGCTTTCATTAGGACAAGGGATAATGGTTTCAAACTATATGTATTTATGGAAGAAATACACAAAAGAATTTTTTTTATAGTGAGAGTGTTCATACACTGGAACAGGTTACCCAGAAGGAGGTATGGGCACCACCCTTGGAAACATTGAAGGCCAAGGTGGACAGGGCACTGAGAACCCTGATTTAGTTGAAAATGGCTCTGATTATTGCAGTGTGGTTAGACTAGATGATCTTTAAAGGTGCCTTCCAACCTAAACAATTTTATGATTCTATGAATATAGGACTATAAGTATTTATGGATATTTTCTTAAGCATAAATTTTTGTGATTCAAAGTTACACATATTGAAGATAACTTTGGGTTTAATAATATTGAATTATCATTCTTCTAAATGTATCTAAAAACATTTCTGAAACCATGTCATCTTTTGGTTATCAAGCATCATGTGGAAAAGAATTCTATTACTTCTTCATCATCATCATCATCATGTGAAAAAGGGATGCCTCTCGCTTATTTTAAAACTACCACTTAGTTTGTTTGCTTTATTAAGTAGGAGCTTTGTACTTCATTCACCTATTGAGTGTTGCTACTCATGATTGTGTAGACTTTTATCACACCTGTTTTTCATGCTAAGGAGTTTATCTAAGTTTTTCCCAGTTTATCTAGATTTTCCTTCAGTGAAGGCTACATCTGGAATTATTTGTACCAGATCAACGAAATGCTAATTCCCAGGTGGTAGCTTCTGGAAGAGACATTTTCAGGTAGTTCTAGTCCTTCTTGTGAATCATGCATTTTCTTCCCTCTCCCTATACAGTGACATTTTTATGTACTTGTCCTGGATCACTGCTTTGCCCTGTGTGCACACTCTTAAATTCTAAGCTTTGACAACCACGTAGATTGATATTTTTTTCCTGGCTAACCATCTACAGCCAACAGATTATGATTCCTACTGGCAGTCTTAGAACTAATAAATGTCTTAGATTTGTGTATCAAACAGCTGTTTTAAGAATCCTTAAACAGTTTCAACCTCTGTTCCTATTTAAAGAAAGCAGTAATTGGAAAGAACAAGTCCAAAGGAACAATGTGACAATACTTGGAATACACAATTCTTAATCCTTTCAGACATATTTTCAATGTGCAGAACAAAAAATTGTATCTCCCTCCATTTTATAGCAAAGATCACTTTAAAAAAAATCCCATTGATTATTCTGTCATGGCTTGACTTACAAAGTTACCTGTATACTTGATTGTCTGGAAACTGGCTCTCTGCTTCATCCTGAAAGAGGTGAGACACCTCTCACCCTCAGACTTCTTTTAAAACTGTGTGGGTCTGTGAAACAGGAGAGAAAAAACAAGACTAAGTACCTGCTGGGGAGTCCATCTGTCAGGTGGTGATGCTAAATTAACTTTTTGCGTAAAAGTACATCTCTTTTTCACTGGTGAATAAGAGTTCTTCTGTATTTTCAGATAAAATATCAAATTTATTTTCCTTATTGTGTAATGTTGGGACTCTTTTTTTACTCTTTTTTTTTTTTTTTCATTTTTCCCTTTGGTTTAGTTTAGATTAATTCATGTTTCTTTACGATTTTCAAGGTGTCCCTGTGGTTTTCAAAACCTGTGGGAAGCATGATGCCTCATAAATCAGGCACCCACTTCTGGGAGAGCAATTCTTAGCATGCTAAACTAGGCATCAGTGCTCTAGATACATCCAATGCAGGACAGGAAAGCTCTGACATGCAGCTTGTGTGAGATGGCGAAGAGCAGCTGAGGCTCTCTTCCAGCGGTGGTTAGATATCCCCCTAGAACAGAGGTTACCTTGCTCTAGGATCAAGGTCCAGTCCAGCAGAGGCCTGGCCTCACTTCCAGCCCTGACATACCCATCACCTCCCTGGGAACAGGTTTCTGGCAATTCTTAATCTTGCTCTTATGGTTATTTGCTCTTTGAATCCAATTTAAAATTGATGAAAGGTTGTGAGAGTTGATATTGACAAATAACTGTCACATATATTGAAGTTTCAGGATCTTAAGGATGTGAACCTTATTTTTTTTTGATTTTTTTTCCTAAACCTAGATTTCTGAGATACATTTGCATACCACTGGTTGTCCAAAGTTTTTGCTGCATGCCTATCAAGCTGTTCGGATATTCATCTGAAACATGAATAGTAGGCAATCTTTACCTATACTTTAGGCATTCAAATAACTAAAATATTAAGTGTCTCATTGGTGTATAACAGGGTATCTATTTCAAAGAATTTCCTCTCCTCACTTTTACAGCAGTTGGTCTTTTTATTATCAGAATTGTTATGCTATAGGTGTATTAAAGTTTTTGCTACATCTGAAGAAAAACAGAAAAAAAATACATCTGAGTAGTATTTATTCACATTGACATAGTTGCTTTCTTTTTCTAGAGGGAAAAATTGAACTTCCAAAGATCTTGCTAGTCATAAAACTGCAGAAGCAAGGTCAGGCATTTCAATGTGGATATAAAATGTTAATAAATTGGTGCCATTGTCCCACACTCAAAAATTTATGCACTACATCAATATGGGATCATTCTTTTCTTGGTTAAATTCACCTAGTAATTTCTGACTGTATTCATTGCCCAAGGACAATACTTTACACTTAAATATCACTAGCTTAGTATTTTGATAGAAGAAATGCATAATGCCATTTATAACCTACACAATAATAAGTGAATAGAAAGTTGCCCCCTGGAAGAAATGCTACAGAGTATATAAAAAATACAATCTTCGTTTTCAATTACTTATGCTGAACAGCATTGGAAGAAATCCCAGTTGGAATTCTAATGCCATTTCAGAGCATCTTCATTCTTGCTTCTCTAAGAATGAAAAAGCAGTGATGTATTGACAGTCAAGGCAATGAAAGATAAATGCAGTCTTAGAAAAACCTTGAGATGATCAAAGTAAATTTTGAGAGCACACACTTCTCTATATTTTATACAGTTCTAGACATATTGTTGTAATAAATATCTTTCCCATGGCATCAGTAATTACAGGAGTATGCAAGTAAAATGATCATTGCCCTCTCCCCCCACCGTTTTACTCTTTAAATAGATCTTCTAGAAATCAATGTACTTATCAAAAAGAGAACTGAGGGGTTATTTGATCATAGTTTCTAACTGCCTTCACAAGGTAAAATACAGGATATTAAAGAAGTGTTTAATCTAGCAGCAAACAATAGTACGAGTACAAAAGATGTAAGAATGCAGGCAGAAAATAATAATCAAGCTTTTTTTTTTTTTTTTCTTTTTTTTTTTCCATATGGAGGAAACATCCAGTAAAGCAAAACATGAAGAAAAGAGTAGATGCCCTCATATCTCAGTCATCAAAGACAGGCTGAAGGCTTCTGTGGAAAATACCAGGCATTGGGTCAAAGTTGTGGCCTTGAAATCAAAATTAACCTATGTGACTGGTCCTAATCACCTGTGCCCTTAAAAGCAACTTTTCCCTCTAATTTGCTTTTTTACCTTGCCTTGTATAATTCTGACAGTTCTCATTAACTTATCAAAATACTTACTCAGTTCAAAGCAATGTATTGACAGTGATAAATGCACAAACAAGACTGGGAAATATTTTCATATGTATCCTCTAATTTGGATAAGTAGATACATGGATAAAAGCTGAGATAAGCCAAATAAATTTAGCAGAAGCATGTGAGGACATAATCAGCAGTCTGCTGGTTATGAAGAATTGTAGAAGCTAACACTAAAAAAAAAATAAAGCTGGACACAAGCATAGGTTTTGACAGAAGTGGTGGGAGAGCAGCCCTACAGAAAGGGATCTGGGGGTGTTGGCTGACAGCAGGCTCAGCAATGTGCCCCCAGCAAACCCCATGCTGGGGCCCATGAAAAACAGCATAATTAATTGGTCAAAAGGGGTAATTACCCAGCAGTGCTGGCAGCTGGAGGAAATGAGGCTGAGGAGTAAACTTTTTGCTTTTTATAGACACCTGATGAAGGCAAGTGGGTAGCAAGGTGATGGTATCTTCTCCCTGGTATCTAGTGTTAGGGCATGTGGAAATGGGTCAAAACTGAGCCAGATGAGGTTTAGGAAGGATTTTTTTTTTCTTTTTTTTGGGAGAGAGAGTGGTCAAACACTGGAACACACTTCCTAAAGAAGTGATTGATGGTCCCAAGCCTGTCAGTGTTTGAGAGGTACTTGGATAGTGAGCTTAATAACATTCTTAACATTTTGGTCAGCCCTGAATTGACTCAAGCAGTTGAATTAGTTAAGGAGGATATGGGACTGCTAGAGGCCATGGATATGGTCAGAGGGCTGGAACACCTCTCCTATGACAACAGGCTGAGAGATTTTGGTTGCTCAGCCTGGACAAGAGAAGGCTCTGGGGAAACCTTTCAGCACCTTCCAGTACTTAAAGAGTGGGCTGCAATAAAACTGGAGAGACTTTTTAAAAGGATATGCACTGATAGGACAAGGGGAAATGGCTTTAAACCAATAGAGAGTATGTTTAGACAAAGGTTAGAAATTCTTTAGTGTGAGGCTGGTGAGGCACTGGAACAGGTTGCCCTGAGAAGTTGTGGATTCCCCATGCCTGGCAGTGTTCAAGACAAGGCTGGACAAGGCTTTGAGTAACCTAGTCTAGTGGAAGATGTACCTGTACATGGCAGGGTGATTGGAACTAGATTGGAACTAGAAGTCCCTTCCAACACAAACCATTCTATGATTCTATGACTGTTGTAGGACTCTTCCAACTGAAATAGTTTGTTCCACTCTATTTTGTTGTGTGACCTTCATGACTCAATGCTCAGCTCACTGAGGCAATCTGCCTTCCCAACAGGAACAGGCACGGAAAGCCCCATGAAACACTCATCCAAGATGATTTCACACAGCTCAGTGTCCTAGGAAAATATGGGTAAACATCTTCTCCAGTCCATGCACTAGTTCTTCACTGACATCACACATGAATTTTGAAGCAGGGCCATCACCCCAGGGTTGCTGTAAACTTCCAGATATAGGTGTCACAAGAAATGTCATACTCACATTAGTCCATCAGTCTAAGAAAACAGATATTCTTGCAGAACCACTCTATATCTCAAATATTGAGCTGCCTATCTTTGCAGTAATAGCTTGAATTCTTCCTATGTGAAATAATGCCCTGATTCAGGTTTAAATACCTACTTTTATAGGAACTTGATTTCAAAGTATGGCTGAGTGGAGCACTGGATGCTTAAAATGGCAGCAAACTTGTGTTCCTGAAATTCACAGATAGCTCCATCCTGAGCAATTCCTTTTATCCTTAACTCTTTCACACTCCCTTCCTTGCCATCTTCTACCACCTAGTGACATCTCCTTACCTAACTGCCTACAGATACTCTATCTTAAAATTCAAATGATTATGTTTCTGGAGACAGCTTTAATTCCCTGACACCTCTACTTCTCTGACACCTCTAAATATTTTTCTTTACTGTTTGCAACAGACTCTGGAGCACTGTCCCATTCCTGCTCCCTCCTCTCCTCTCCCCCATCCCAGACGGTATCTATTTTTTCTAATCTTCTATCCTCTTGTCTTTTTCCACCTCCATACATGCATCTAGAGACATACACACTATTTTTGTTTGGCTGTGGAAAGTTTCTATTCCACTGTTTTTGTGAAATTTTCAGTTCCTTACAAAGTTTTTGAAAATATTGCATTTTTTTTTTGCATTAATTAAAGGCCTTAAAACATACCAAATTATGCCTTAGAGAAAAAAGCAGCAAACACTTTTGAAAGTACTGGCTTGTGGTCACTGATGGAAACCCATCCCTCTCAGCCCAAATGAAAGGGGCATAGACCATGTGTCTGGAATTACAGTTCTGTGTTCTGTTGGTTAGATTGTGCTACTGTTACTAAATAAGCTAAAAAAGTCCTTCAGAAAGGATGAAGCCAAGGTTGGTTTGTGTTTTTTTTTAAATTATGATATTTGGACATTGCGGGATCTCCCTATGACCACAGACTTGCCAGCAGTTACACAGAGAAAAGGAAGAGACACTGCTTCCGAATGTCGTACCTTCACTGTGCAAAGAACTCATGGTGACATTGAGGCTATTTAAGTTTGGACCATAGATTCCTATTACATGTCAGAGAGTAACAACTTTTTTGACAGTACCACAGTGCAGAACACTCAGCACCTAATGTAAGACTTTACCCCTAAAAGTAGTATTCTGGTGATTTCTCATAGATATTTTTAAAGAAAATACAGGACAATGTACTGGATTTCTTTTCTATGTTCCTAGAAAAACTTCTGCTAAGCAGCTTGCCAGTGTCTTCACTATCTAGCCTGAAACATGGGTGGCTTATCATATTAATTAAGACAGCATTATGATTAATAGCTCTTTGTGTCAGTCAAAGGTAGATAAAACAGCCGAATAGCTCCAGATGTCCAGCAACTTTCCACACTAGCCTGGCAAGCACATCTAACTCTTGATTTTACTCAGATGCTCCTCATGTTCCTTTGCAAGTCTCACCTAACCATCTCGTTTCTCAGACACAAGCACTTCTGGTGTACTTACTTATTCTTCTAATTTATCCCAGTCTCAACTGCCAGTTTGTAGATGTGTACTTTTCACATTCCAGCGTAAACTTAAATTGTGTATGTAGTTTCCACATACATTTAATCTTCAGGATAAAAGAGACTGTTGCTGTGCTGTCTGGACATATCATTTCAGTCTTTATTTTAAGTGCATTAACCCATCATAAGCTCTGTGGAGCCAGGGGGTCACAGAAATAACAGGACAAGAGCCATCTTCTATCACCTAGTGACCATGCAGGACAGTGTTTCCTACCCATCTTTTTTGATTTCTTAGGTTTAAACGAGTCAGAATATTTCTACTCTCTGATGCAGCTATGTTGCAAATCATAGATTGTACCATCTGAACAGTCTTTTAGTCATTTCATTAGGCTGGATGTTCTTGTTCTAAAATAATAAGCCAAGCATTTCTCTGCTTGCACAAGGAGATCACTCAATGTCTATTTTGAGATGCCATGTGTTGAAGACAGAACCCTTTGTTTAGCAGTGGCAGAATGGACTGACATGTCAGGAGGAGACCAAAATTTTAAAAAGTGGAAAAAAAATCCTTAAATGGGTATTAAATATTGAAGCAAAACCAAAACCAAACAAACAGCAAGCAGTTGGACAAAAAAAAAAAGAAGAAACCTTCAGCTATTTTGTGCAATTAGACAAAAGAAAAACTGTGAAGATTTTATGCAGAAATTGTTCTGTATGCTGAGTCACACTAGACCAGTACATCAATTATCTCAAGATCGGGTTTTTTGGTGATTTCCATTAAGAAGTATTTATTATTGGCAACAAATGATCAGACTT
Organism: Cettia cetti; assembly: GCA_013401135.1. Taxonomy (NCBI): domain Eukaryota; kingdom Metazoa; phylum Chordata; class Aves; order Passeriformes; family Sylviidae; genus Cettia; species Cettia cetti. The sequence continues at coordinate 23,504 of VZUI01096137.1, read as the reverse complement.
TAACAACAAGGACATGGAAGAGTGTTGTCTTTATTTTCTGCAAACTTTTGTTTCTTTCATGACTGTTGCAGAGCTGTAGTGTCACAAAACAATTATTTTAGATGAGCAATTAAACCTGTTTTCTTGCACAGTGCTGTACAACAAATTCTCAAGGATCTACACACTTCTGTGTGGGCTCACCTGTCAGCTACAGCTTTAATATGTTCATTAAGTGGTTTGATTAGTATAGGCATCCTATGTGTTTGGATGCTTTTGTCGTGGGTGGCATCTTTCCAGAATGAATTGAGTACATAATCGTTGTGTCCTCACCATTTTCCTCAGTGTCTCTGTACATCTGGGGCTGGTACAGCCATCATCACCTCATCATGTTGTTGTTCAAAATATCTGTGTTTCTTTGCTCTTTTATTAAAACATCCCCAATTTCAGTTTATTGTAAGAGATAAATGTATAATCTTGCAGCTACTGTATACGGTTTGAAATGGCTCAATTCAGCTGATTGATTCTGTAGTTTGGCTTGCCAGGACCTGCCCTTGTTCTCAATGAAAATGTTTTTATCAACTTGTTTGCGCTGTATATCAGCTATTGTGCAGATAGGATGATGCTATCTCAAGATAAACCTGATATTCTCTTGTGAATGCTTGTTAATAGAGATTTTCTTATCTGCCATTTTCTCTTCCTAATTTTGATGAAACTGTTAACCCATATGTTTGACTTAGTGGTGCTTTTATGACACCTTTTTTTTTTTTTTTTTTTTTTGTGAATTCTAATTGAAATTCCTTCACTATTTTCTAGTTAGGCTGTTTTCAGCAGGAGCTCTAAACACAAACACTCTATTCTTGGTATTTCTGAAGCTGGCACTTACTTTCCCCCTTCAGTTTTTTTACATGGCTTATCTGCCCTTTTCCTAGATGTAGATAAGAAAAGGACCTGATTTTGATCAAACCCAATACTTTTCTTGGACTACAACTCTTCCTAAGTACTAGGATTTCATTCTAAGTGGAATATTTTCAATTGGTTTCTAATAAAATGAATTAATATTATCAGGACTTTCTTGCCCACTGTGTGCAATAAGAGAGATACTTGTAGGTCCTCTTCACATTTATCTTTCCCCAAGGCATTCAAATGTATTTGGAAGTCTTTTTTCTTTTATTTCCAGTCCTCAGCATTTTTCTGAGATAAAGATATTTTCTAGGTACTCTTCATTTATCTCTTGACTTTCACATACTGACAGTTTTTCAAATAAAACAACAAATCTTTGCTTTGTGTGGGCTATGGTTGCTTTTGGCAACATGTTGTGCTGTCCTCTTTATATATCAGGAAGGCAGATTGTGGCCAAGCATATAACATTTAAAGCAGAGCTCACTCTATTAAACTCAAAGCACAATAGCTTCATCAGACACACTTAGTCCAAGATCCCTTCTGAAATCAGATATAATTAAACAGAATTGGAAGAGGTGTGACTTTTGTATTCTGAGTTGTCCCTTAAATTTAAATCTAGGAGGTCTATCTCTAAAATTGCCTTTGGTGAATTTGAAGTTTGTGATTTTTTGTTTGTGATATAATCTTGTTGACTGCCAGGATAATATTTTAAAACACTCTGTGTATGTGTTTAGTGACAAACTCTAGAGTATGTGAGGCTATGTGGCTTTGATTAATACATCATGTTGTTAAAGAACATTGTCAATTTTGTCAAAGAGAAGTTATTTTACAAACATCGATTAACATACTAAATAGTTTTAGATACTTTTGCTCATATTTATGTAGGTTTAAAATAATTGAAAAGGAAAACCAAGAGGCAAATGAAATCAAAGACACCATCTCAGAAATCTGGAAAATGAAACAGCTCATGAATCTGCTTTTAAGGATGGTATTTAGGATATACTATATTCCATTTATTTTTCTCTTTCGCACCAGTCACAAAAAAAGGAGTGATGTCAAGAGAAAATAATTTTTAAAAAACAATACCTCTGTTGTTGCCTTGATATTGGTCTATATCATCTCATGTTTCTTTCTGACATTAGCCTGTGGTCCCTAATATATTTTAGAAAATAAAATGCTGACTATATATTTTGCAATAAACGTCAGAGAAAAGTATGAACTACATTAGGCTTTACTTAGTCTTCTGCACAATGACCTCTGAGAATCTTACTGTTTAGTTTCTATAAATCAATGTTCTTGTTGATTCAATGTAATTTTTAGTGGAAGGGCTGTTTTCTCAGGGGATTTCTTTAAGTCATACTTTATTTAAAGATGATCCATGATCATTTAAAACAAGGCTTCATCTAAAACAAATAAAGGATCATTTACTCAAGACTTTTTTAACCTGTTGCAGTCTCTGCCGAGAATGTTTATATTTCTCATTAGCTGTGTTTCTAAGAGAAGAGATATTGTCCTCTATCACTTGAGTTTCTTTAAAAAATCCCACCCATCCCTTAAGTTCTCAGATCTACTGTTGCATATTTTCTTATCTAAAGTTACTGTGTCAGTATTCTAAACTTTTCTTAATGGGTTATAAAACAAAATAACATATAAGCATTGCTTTCTGAGTCACACCAAAGATTTTTGCAGTTTCTATTGGTGACCCATGTATGTCACTTGCAAGAAACTCTGGCCAACCTTTTAACTCAGAGAAATCATTTATATTCACAGAATTCTTTTCCAGGAAAACTACAGTTTTACCTGATGGATTAGGAACTATCCCTTTTCCTAAGAATATTTGGGATAACAAAACCATCGCATATATTATTTATTTACCTATTTATTTATGTAATGTTATCCAGCACTTAACTTGATAGCTTTTATAGAATGGCTTACAATATCCCAAAATTACTCCTGGGTGACATTGGTCAGCTGAGAGCCTCTAATTTTGTATATAAATCTGATATTTCTTTGCCCTGTGTGTATCAATTTGCACCTACCTGCACTGTATTTCATCTGCTATTAGAATATCTGGTTACTCTGTAGACCCTTCACAATCTGCCATCATCATTAGTATCTTGAATTACTTTGCATCATCAAAAGCACAGGTTCTTCTTCAATGTCATTACTGGGCTACTTATGAAGGTGTTGAATGGCACAGAACTCCACTACTGATCTTCCCACACCACAGGAATTAACATCTCACTCCTGTTTCCATTTCTGTTCTCTCAACCATTCATTCCTTACCTTCAGCCATGAAAGAATCCTCCTGCACTGATGCAATGGCTCATTGTTTTCCTTAAGGTTTGCAATAAAGATCACTGTGAAGACTTGGAAATTCAGACAGACTATATGTACTTAATCATTTCTATCCCTGTGATTACTGACTTTGGGGCAGAAATTCTCTTTACAGAAGTCTCTGGGTTTCATTTTCACCATAGTATTAACAAAAAGATTCAGTAAATTTATCCTTTCCGATTCTCTTTACTGATTTGCTTCATATGAAAAGATTTTAAAATTATTTTTTAAAATTAAAGATTATTAAATAAAAATTTTATCTGCCAGTATACATGTATTGAGCTTCAAGTGAGAGGCTATCTTCTATATTTAGTAGTTTGTGTATTTTATCATTGAATTAATTTGAACTCTTAGGTGAATACCACCTTGTTCTGGTGAGTGGCTGACATTTGTTCTGTCTCTCTGTATAACCAACCATGTTAGTTCAAGTGTAGCCACCCCATAAATTCTTCAATTCTCAAACCTGTCAAAGGATTCCAGATGGAAACCTTCACCATAAAATGGTGAATGTAAGTTAAAATAATATATTCAACTTTTGAAAAAATATTTTTTCCTGACTGCTCCTTTATATCTCCATGTGCTGTTGTACATCAGAACAGAACCCTTCTTTCACCCTCTGCAAAAATTTTATGGAGGTTGATTTGTTTTGTTAGCTGACTTCAGATTTTTTTTTTCATCTTCGTTGCAGCTTCTCTTACAAAAGCCATTAGTACACTTCAAAGTTCTTTTCCTTCCTAGCTGTATCAAGTACAAAGCAGAGCATCTCTTTATCATTCATCTGGTAAGATTTTTTTCACCTGCACCTGTGTCCTCTCCATTATATCACTATACTACATATCAAATATTCATGTCTAATTTTTTTTTGTTTGTGACCAATTTCTGATTCTTTTCCTGTCATTTATTTTGTGATTGAATGATTGAGGGTTGAGTTGGTGAAAGAGGCAATCAGAAGTTAACTGACATTTCTCCATGTCATTCATGATCCTCCCTCTCAAGTCAACAAAGTAATTTTCTCACAATAATGATTTCTGGATACCTAGGCCAAAATAAATTATCTGAAAGAAAACTGTTAGATCTAAAACATGATTCAGAGAGCACTTTTAACTTTCTAGTCTTGAATCATTATAAAGTAATAAAATAGACAAAAATGGGATTTTAAAGTAAATAGAAATCATGAAGTCAATTCCTATATCCACAGTTAATTTTGAGAAGTTGACTCTCAGGTGGCACATGAGGGTGTAATTGTAAAAGTGATGCACCTACATAGCCCAGTGTGACTTCTGGCTACTTGGTTTTACTTCCCAAAACTTTCAAAGAGGAAAAGGAAGGAAATACAGCACAAATATTTTCAGAATAATAATACCTAAAGCAGAAAAATATATTATAGTTTTTTTCTAAATTAGTTTACGTTGTGTCATGTTATTATGCTAAGGTACAATATAGACATTGTTCTTAGTGGAAGCAACCCATGAAGTTTCCATGAAGGCTTTATAGAACAAAAATCCAGAAAAATGGTTTTGAACACCACATATATCTATTTTGAGCATTTCTTTTTTGCATCGAGCCACGGTTCAGAAATAATATCTCAGATCTAGCCAAGAACCTATCTCCTAAGCTTTCTTCATGTTTACTTGAGTGGTGCATGAATGAAGAGTCCATCTTTTGAAATCATTCAGATATTGTCAAAGACCTTTGCTTTCTACCTGTTAGAGTGTATGCAGAATTATCTTCAGACTGACAGCACCCCAGTTACTTAAATGCAATTTGTGCACATGCATACATCAGAGAAAATTAAATACCATATGGTGCTGAGCCAGTCACAATTTGTACTGTTTGAAAATAGCACACTTTTGAAGCCTGATGACAAATTTTATGGGTTTTCTCTCACTAATTTATGGAAGAATAGCTCTTAACCATTTATCAACAGAAGCACTGCCTAAGCTGTGGCTGTAAAACTTCACTGCAAGAAATATTTCTACGCAAATCACTGTCTATAAAACAAAGAAGACATATGAAAGAAGATTTTTCCTCTCAAAATACCCATAAGAGTTTTTAAATTTCCTGCCTTCTCTAGGTGATGATGGTTTTTTACTCATCACAAATGAAAACATTCCAAGCACAGGAGGTAAACCTAACCGTTTCTGCCACCCCTCAGACAGTCCTGTTACTGTGAGAAAGATGGATTCACAGTGAAAGAGTGAGTATTTTTTGGCACAGTCTGAGGATGTGTTTGTGCCTTCTACTGGCTAGCTAAGGTAGCTGGGTGGTGTTGGCCTTAAGTTGTCTTTAAATTGTTGATAAAATATCAGGATAAAATGAAACAAAAATGTTATGAATTTCTGGCTTAAAAAAAAAAAAGTCCTTGGTCATTTGTATAAACTTTTAGAGTTACCTCTATTGCTTAGCTTTGCTGTGTGTGAAAGTTGTAGCAAATAGAGCACTTAATCTTTGTATTTTCACAGCAAATTCATGCCCTGTCTGAGTCTGGAGGTCCCTCAAATGAGATCCTGGGACATGTGATAAGAAAATCTGGAGAGTTATTCTGTATCTCCTGAGAGAGGCGCAAAGGTCTGACAGCCTGGTGGCAATTTTACCTGATCTGAGTCAGCTGTTCCAGGTCCCTGTACAGGTAAGGGAAGGAGAAAGCAAGTGTTGTGATCCTTAATTAATACACTGGGAAAGCAGTTCACTGATTAAGTGTTGCCTTGGCAGTGAATGCATGGGTGCCCTGCGAAGGGTGGTGACTGAATCTCAGCTCTCTGAGCCACATCTTGTTATTATCAAGCAGGACCATCCGTCCGCTTCAGAAGGAGGGGAAAATGGATTTGGATTCCCTTTGAAGATGGCTGGGTTTTTTCCCCTCTGCTTGTCTCTCTCTACAGTAGATTGGACCTCTCTCAGTCTTACATATCTCTTCATCAATGACAGGCTGTGCTTTGTGTTTTAAATGCTGCTTGTTGCTTATCCTTCTATAAAAAGAATATGGACTGTGTTGAAAAGCCTGCTCTAAAAAAAGAATTGCAAATGTTCTGATATTTCTCAATCTGTAGAAATGTATGTATATACGAGTCTGTCTATTCAGAAACTCTTCTTTTGCTCTTTCATGGAATCTGTTTGGCTTTGCCTCATTTTCCTAGAAAGAAAAAGAGATAATTTGGTACTGGCAAAAAATACTGTATTTTGGATCCTAAATAAGAAGTACTCTATATTTCCCTTTTGGACCATTCTAATTAAAATCATTGTATAAATTAATGAAAAATAAAAATTGTGGTCAACAAATATAAGGATTTCTACTGTAAGCAAAACATTTATTTATTTAGCTGAGAATTTTTATTTAAGCAAACACACTTTGCTTTGATGGAATAACCCACATAGGCCAATATTTAAGAGAAACTCAGGGAGGCACCATTAAATCAAATCCATGTTTTCGGAGTAAAAAAAATAATTAAAAAAACCAAAAAAACAAAAAAAAAACCAAAAACCCCCACATTCCTGGAACCTTACACTTAGTTGTGTAGTGTATCCTGTGCCAATATTGCTTTAATACATCTACTCCTCTGTGATGAAACCCCACCTGAAATTCTCTGTTCAGCTCTGAAGCCCCCAACACAAGAAAGACAGGGGTCCTGTAGGAGCAGGCCTGGAAGAGGGCCCAGGAAATGGTCAGAGGGCTGGAGCACTTTTCCTGTAAGAACAGACTGGCAGAGACAGGGTTGTTCCACATGGAGAAGACTCCAGGAAAACCTGATTGCAGCCTTTCAGTACTTAAATGTGGCTTATAACAAAGATGGGGACAGACTTTTTGGTAGGGCCTGTAGCAATAGGACAAGAAGTGATGGTTTTAAATTAAAAAAGGGTAGACTCAGGCTCAATATATGAAATATAATTACATAAGTTTATTAATTTATAATTAATTAGTTTATAATTAATTAATTATAAATCAATTAATTTATAATTAATTCTTAATTTTGTACGATGTACTGACAAAAGTGTTTCATACATGTTTAGGATATGCTATAGCTTAACAGAGATGTTCAGTTTAGCACAGTAGTTAACACACAAGTGAGATTCTTCAGTCTTTCTGGTCAGGAATGAGATATTTTTCCACTTAACTCATCTGAGGAGCTGACTACAGAGTCTGAGCCTATGTTCATTCTCCCCTGACCTGCATAAAGTGTAAACAAACCAAGGAGGGAATGAGCAGGCATGTTCATAAACTCTAAACTAGGTATAAATTGCAAGAAGACTGGGAGCCAAAACTTCTTTCTTCTCCTTTGTTTTCCTCTTTGCTAGTGTGTTTCTTTTAACTAATCATCATATCATTCTCATATTCTTGTTTTCTTTACTGTTTTGGTTTCTAAATGTTGGGCTGAGAATTAGACCTGGTAGAAAATCTTTTCTTCCTCAATGGAAATTGCCCCAAGAGGTGGGAGATAGGGAATGGAAAACAAGGAATTGAGTTCTCTGTAACTTCCCAAGATTGCTACTCTGAGAGAGCTATTACAAAAATTAACTTGACTGTTAATAGGAGGCTTGTGTGATCCAAGGCATCAAATAAAATCTAAAAGAATCAGGATCCAGTGACTCTGTCACAGCTGTGTTTTCTGACTGCTAATCACTTCTCATATGGCACAGATCTGGAAGGAGCAATCTAGGAAGCTCTTCAAAGACAAATTTCCCATGTCTTGTTTCCGTACCCAAACCAGAGAGACTAACAGTCAACAAATGGCCTTAAGACAAGAAGAGAAACTATTTACCTTTGTCTATCACATAAACAAAACAGTAAACCAATGTGTACTTGATCTGAATCCATAAATCTGCTGGTCTTGGCTGATAACTGTAATTTTCATGACATCTACAGATTCTTATCTCTGAATACTGTCCCACTACTGTTGTACTCTGTGTGTACATGCCATGATATGGTACACCATAACACCAATATATCATGCTTTATTTGATATTCCAGCCATTTGTTTGCCAAGAAGGGACATTATTTTGTGGCAATGGCAATAAATGCTGTATTGCTATTTTTCTGATAAATTATCTATTTGTATAAATATTAAAAAATAAAAATTCAAAAACCTAGGGCTGGAACTTTATTCTCTGTTTGATGTACATAGTGGTTAGCTAGTACTTATAGTTTGTTAGTAGCTATTATACAAAAATTTCTCTTTGTGAGTTTTTAACAGCCTGCTGTATTGTACTTCACAATTTTCCTGAGTCTTATATACTATATTGTCTGCCATAAAAAAAGTTGGCTATGCACCACAAAAAAATATTAGATATTGGCTATCATTCCAAGAATTTCTTCCACTCTAGCAGTGGGAAACTATTTATTTGTAGAGAGTATTTTTTTGTGAGTCTATTAATAAGCAAATATATCCACATTTTTTCTTTACAGTTACCAACAAGGTTACATGTAGTTATTTCTTTTAGTCATTCTATAACTCCCTAGTAACAACAAGCTTATCCTCTTTCTCTTTCATCTTAGAGTGAGAAGAACTTATTAATGGACATAAACTTTAAGGCAGTTAGTCACTTTCATCTCTACCCTGTGCACTCTTGTTTACACTCCAAGTCCTGGTACTGGGCAAGAAAGAGTTCACTGTATCTATGGAGCAAAGGATTTATTGTTAATCCAACTGGTCTTTTAACAGACTAAGAGTCAAAATTCTCTAACACTGAAAAGTCTTACCAGTGTAAATTGTTATAACAAAAAATCCCCTCTCCATCCAACACCCCAAAATTTCCTAGTACTTACCTTTTCCCCTGATCATATACTTGTCCCTTCAGTGTTCTTTTATGTCTTAAGGCAAAGACTTCTTGTTTTCCCAAGAAAAAAAATGCAGGTAGTGGTGTATTTTTAATGAGCTCTCATTGTCTGGAGGTCATTGTCTAGGAGAAGAGTGACATTAATGATGGAGGTGTCTTCCTCTTTAGTCCCAGGAACTGCTAGTGTGTATTGTCATATGTTTTCTTGCAGCCAGGTGAGAGTGAGCATGGCCCTGCAGCCTGCTCAGGCTCAGCTCTCAGAGGCTCTTGTTTGCTGTGCAGACACCTCCTGGCTTGTCAGATCCTTCTCATGGACACTGGCACAGATCTGGCTCAGGCAGGGCAGGCAACAGGTACGTGGCCCCAAGGCAGGAGCCGAAACCAGCCCAGTCCAGCTCTGGGAAAGGTAAGTCCAGGCCAGTGCAGACCCTGGGTCACTTTGCTTGGAATGAAAAAAGCCTTATTTATGCAGCAACGAAGAGCTTCAACCCTATTTTCCTCTGTGTTGTTCTTTTCTGCTGTTACATGTCTTCATTCTCTTGAAACGATCAAGGGCTTGACAAAAGTGGATAATGTTGTGTGTAATAGGATGAGGAAATATTTTATTCAATTTTCAATTCAATACATCTTGTTAGTCTACATATCAATTTCCTGCAAAGGAGAAAACATTACTGGAGTGAGCTATTAGCTTTGCCTATTTACGCTCTATTGTTGGTAACTCCCTGAATGCTAATAGAATTGGTTTAGTAAGTTCTGTCTGGATTCTTCTTCAAATCAGTTTGTGTCCTAAATATTTTTATGTTGATATTTCATTCAGTTCTGTTGAGCTCTCTGCCCTGATGCTGTGGAGAGTTGCTCTTACTGTGCTAGTGGATCTGATTCATCTCTGCTGTGATTTCTACCTGCTCTGAAAAAGCCTTGCAAAGTGACATAGCCCACTCTGGTTTCTTCATGTCTTCTGCCGAAGTATTTTTGCCTATGTATTTTGCCTTCATTTGTACTTGGCTGAGTTAATGATTTGACAGACTTTGGTTTTTGAGTAGTACCCTGACTTTTTGGTCTCAAAGGAAAACAATAGGTTAGTATTTTATTGCATTTATTTAAAAAATTCCTACATATAAACATTTTCTTCATGTAATAAACTTGAATGACAGGTGCTTTTTTTTTCTCTTTGATCACTGATGGCTTTTGCTTTAACCGTTCTGTACATTCTGGTTAAAACAAGCAAACCAAATTCAGCCTACTGGTATAACTGCATCTATGGGTGTTAAGATCCAGATTTATATAATTACTTCCATCCACTCTCCTTAGGCTTGTGTTTTTAATTCCAGAGCAATATTTTTTTCCCTGAGGTGTCTGCCTGGAAGTGTTGGTAAAATGGTAACTATAGGTTGAACTGCAGAGTTACTCCTGGGAGTGAAAGGCAATCCCAGTTCTTCAGTCTCAATGGTTTTATACTAGTGCAACTCTGTTTACTACACACAGCTACAGTTGGAGTAGCGAGCTGCAGAGCTCTGCAGTGTATAGCAGACCAAAGTCCTGCTGTCAGGAGGAGTAGTAGAAGATGACAAGCAGGGTATGAAAGGAAGAAGCTACAGCCAAGCTGAAAGCAGGGCATCCTTTTACAATATAAAACAGTTACCAAAATGCCAGTTAAAAAAAGTGCCACAATTATATGGGGTTGATAAGAAATCAACCCCATATCCAGCATATGTGCCAGTGGCTGTGAACATTCTCGGCAGAGTGCATTGACAGAAGTCAAAGCTTTCCATTGAAGTGAGGAGAGAGAGAAAACAAAGTGATTTCTAATCCCTGTACAGCTTTTATGATTTGAATGAACTTGATTTTTTCCCCTCCACTAAGCTTTTTATTTTCTGAGTAAGAATGTGAGGTTGCTTACTCAGTCTTCGTTTCAAATAGTCTGGTGCCTGGGTCTCCTGTGGTCCATTGCCACAGAGGTGTACTTGCAGCAGATTAAGCCACACAGATCTGAATTTCATGATCTTTTGCTGTTTGTCACCTCCAACATTCCTCATTCAGAAACTGTTATGTTCCCCATGCATTCATTCCCTGGTCTAAACATTGTCCCCTTGGTAGCACTGATGCAGGCAGTAGACTGAGTTGTCAGCACGGTTTACATCTCCATTAAGAAATACAGTTCTCTGTTACTGCTCAAGGTCAGCACACTCCTTATGAAAGATTTTACAAAGGGAACAAATGTCACCCAACAGAGAATATGAAGGCAGGTCATTTGCTGGAGTACACATTTTTAGAAGCTTGAGTATGAAAGTCTTAACCTTGTTCCATAAATTACAATGCAGAATGTCCTCTGTGTTCAAAAATTACACCTTTTTATCTGAGGTCAACATTTCTACAAGGTTTTCCATTGGAACAATTCTTTGAAGCACAACTATTTTTTTTTTTCTTTTTTAACTAAGTAATAATGACATTAGTTGGTTAGCCTGATATTGGTAAATACTTAAGGACTGCTGATTTTGTGCAGTAGAAATAGTAGATTTTTTTAAATTCTTGAAAAATGTTAGTGTGTATTACACCTAAAGCTCCAAAAATCACAGAAAAGGGGAATCAAAATAATGCCTATGGAAAGGCATTTTTCTCAGCCTTAAACAAAAAGGAATCACTTCACTGTCATTATGAAGCTATTCACTGTAGTAATAGAGACCAAAGTGTTACAAAAATGAATTATAGAAATTCTGTTAGTAGTAGTCATAGTAGATTCATGTCTGAAATCAGTTCTGAAACTGAAGTTAAGAAGTGATAAAAGTAGATTTACTTAAAAAGCAATAATTTATTGAAGCTCTATTGCCTTGTGGGAAAGAATATATTTTCTTCTTATGAAAATGAAAGATGTAGATACTGTTACAGTTAAAGAAAAGTTGATATAGTATAATTTTAGAGATCTACAAATTTTCACATTTTTCTGCCCTGAATTACTCTTTGACATGCTATCTTGTTAACAAACTGCTTTAAATAACTCTTGCAGCTCTTAATGGGTTTGAGTATGGAAGACAGAAGGTGCTGGATTTGAGATGAATGAATACCAAATATTATAAGACTACATTTTGTAAAATAACATAGGAAACTGCAGAAAGCGCAGAATGCATTTCTTCCCTAGGAAAACTCTTCCATCCTTTTATGACATTATTTTCAGTCTTGTCATGAACAGTCTAAAAGAAGGGACTAATTTTGCTTCTTTGCACACAACACTAGCCTGAAATCATGACAACTGGCATCTATAGCAGAAACTCTTACAAAATTAATCAAGCTTGGTGATGAATTGGCAAAACTGTAGACCATCTAACCTGTAGGCACACAAAACTTAGGACAAACAGCTGTTTTGACATTTCTAGCTGGGAATCCTGCCCTCCACAAACATATTTTATGCTCAGACATGGTCTCTTGGCTGCTTGCACTCATCCCCATCTGTCAGGATGGCACTGTGCCCATACACAAGGTGGTATGTCAGCTTTGGTAGGGCATAGGTGCCAAGTAAATTCTGCTGTTTGCAAAGCTTTGCATGTGCTGGTTCTTCTGTAGGAAGCCTCTGCTCTGACACAGCAAGGTTCCCTCTCAACATGACTCCCTACACTTGATTATACCTGTTGGCACTTCTGTATCTAAGGAAGAATATTTAAATAGTACATGCAGAAAAGACTGGTATGCAGGAATGGATTTAAAAATCTGTATTGCACATATACCTCCAGGTTCATCATTCTAGATTGGGGAGAAGAATATTGTCATAATTTATGTCATCATCATTAACACCTTCAATTCATTATTCTCATGCCCCTCACTCCAAAAAGAAAGAATTCTAGTTATCAGCATGAACTCAGTCAAAAAAGAAACACAAAAGTAAAACACATTGGACAATGGTTATTGAAGCAAGGAAAGAAAAAACTGACTTTTCTGTCTTATCGACTTTGTGGTGGTGAAATTGTATTTAACACAGTGGAATAATCCTTGCTTTATCCCAGTGCATGAGCTATGAGGACAGAGAAAAGCCAGCCTGGGTATTATGTCTCACAACTCTGTGAGCAATCCATGTATCTGAGAAAGCATGGGGTTTCCTTAGCAATAAAGCACACAATCACCTAAAAAGATGAGAAATTTCTGAGACTGCAGAGACATTACTGTATCTTCTTCCTGTAATAGACCACATAGCTGGTCTAGGGAAGTAGGCTGTACTGCCTTGAGGAAACTGAGAGGTTCTGGGTTCAAATTACTCTTAAAATTATTTTCTTTGATGAAAATTTGAAAAAAATCAGAATGAACTGAACTGTCCTTTTAAAGGACAGCTCTGTCTTTCAAAAACACTTCTCATTCGCACATAAGTGCTTGTTCATAACAGTCATCATTCCTTTTATATCTTGTATATTTTAAATTCTCAGGAATGTTTCCTGTAACAACAATGAGACTTTTAGCAACTTTGCCAGCTGCTCAAAATTCTGACTTGTCTTTTCTTTTCCTATCTTGTTGCCATATAACTACTGTTCTATGTGTGACTCATCCCCCTGCATTTCATTCTTCTCAGTTTCTGCAGGTTGCATTGAAAAATTCACATGACTTGAGTTTTCAGGTGTATTTGCTCTAGTTTTCCTAATACAACAATCTATTTTCCAAATACCTCTTATATTTTAAAAATCTCTGATGTCCTGATTAGTCATAAACATCTTTAAAGAGGTTTTTAAAAGCTAGAAATAAGCACAAATAGCTTGAAACCTCCCAGAAACACACTCTTCTGTTCTTATGTATCTTTGCTTTGTCTACCCTCTTACTGTAGCGAGATATGTAAATTGAGTAACTCAGAAAGATTTAACCCAGAAAAATGAAACATAAAATAATTTTGTATTGTATTTTTCCCCTCCCTTGACATTAGGAGCATCTCTTTGTCTGCTTTTCTCAAATTTATCTTTCTAATTGGTGTATCTTATTTTCCCCTTCTATTTGCATAATTCAGATTATATTTATTCTTAGGCTTTATTTGTGCTGTTTCAGAAGAATTCCAAGAACTCATATTTTCCTAAATATTTCTCAGTCCTTTAGTAAAGAGCAGTGTTTGCCCATTTCTTTTTTCATTTTTTTCCTGTCCTACTAAGTTATTCTCCAGCCCTCTAGCACTATATCATATTATTCTAACTACATAGTGTATCATTCTACCTCACCTGCCCTACCACTCTATCTCTTAGCGTCTTTGACAAATTATCACCATTATTTCCTTTCTAACTCTTCTTGTGCCATTCATCACCCATGACATTAAATAACTGCTCTTCTATCAAAATAATATACCTACATCATCTAACCAAGTGAATATTCAACCGTTTTCTATTAGAAATGGCCTGAGACTGACATATCTGTCCCACCTGGCTATTCACAGATAAATGGATGAACTGAACTGTACCAAAAAAAAAAAGAAAAAAAAGAAAAAGAAAAAAAAGGTGCAAAGGTTTTGGATTCCATTTAAGCATTCCTAAAATTATTTACTTTGCCAGGAAATTACAATTCTGCGGTGCTTTAAATTAAAAAACTTCATCATGGAAAACGCTGTCACTGACAAAAAGTATTAAGGACATTTTAGTTCACTGCTTTGCAATGTGAAAGAATTAACTTTCACTCCTTTTTTTTTGTTTGTATGCATTGCAGTAATTAAATATTAGATATGTTTGATCTATTGCAATACCACCAGTTTACACAAATTGATTTAATGCAAGTGCATGCCCTATATGTAAAACAAAATTAGCCAAAATGGAGTGTTTCACTACCACTTCTTGTTTACATTACATTTTACCTGCAATTGGAAAAAAAAAAAAAAGAAAAGAAAAAACCTCTCCAAATTTTCCAGAGCTAGAAAGATGAAGCCATGTAGGTCTTTTGAGCTGTGAAAAAATATAATGGTTTATGCTTTTTTGTGATTTTATGAATTTAAAGGTTTGACATTACATCTAGAATGTTTCATATATATACGCATAACATTTTTCTTTAATAAAGAAACAAGTATCTGAAATTTATATAAATTAAAATATCTGTCTATTGCTTTGAAATTCTAACATTAGATATTTAGTACTTTTAATAAGTTGGGCTGTGAGTACTCAAGTAGGAAACCGCTTTCTGTACTAAAAAAAAGAATTTTAAGCTAACATTTTTAAAAGTGATTTACCAAGTGCAGCCTTTATATTCTCTGTTACTGGCATGGCATTTACCAGGCTGGCAGAAAGGGGGAAAATGAGTAGAACCTGTGCAAACCACACTTGTCCCAGGTTATCAGACTCAATCCTTAGCCATTAATATAAAACAACGAATCTTGACTTCTGTTGGCTGAGCAGCACAGCTTTGACAGAAATTTCCCTTCTCAAGATTAATGTACAGTAACAGGATCTGAACATTCTTGAGAATTGATATCCATTTAGGCTGAGCTGACTGTACTGCTTTTAGGTTATTAAAATGTTGAAAAGCTTTCTCAGTTCATGAAAGAAAGCTCTCTCCAAAAAAATCTTACAGATGTGGAATCTAAATTCCTGTATCTTTTTCTGCATCCCTGATTATGGACTTATGCTATCAACATGGTGCTTTTATGGGCTTGTCAAGTAACAGTTGTCTGCCAAAAGCCATTTAAGGCAGAAAAATATATCTATTGTTTGCATCATATTTACAGTATTTGTCTTATTTAGGCTTTTCATTTCAACACAGGCTGTCACTGAGATGAGGTATCATGACATTGACTTTGTTAGCTAAAATTCTTCACTAATTGTAATTTTAAGTTCCCTACTTTTAAAAATAAACATTTAACCTGTTCTGAGGTCTAATGACTATTGCCAAGAATCAAGGATACCTTTACTTTTTTCTATTCTGATTTCAGTGGGGCCAGTTTTTAATTTTACAGCATTTTAATGAAGCTCATGAAATTCAAATGCAAACTTTAGACCCTCTTTTTGTCTGTTATTTTCCGTGTACCACCTCATAAATAGTAATTCATTATTAATAACTTTATTCACTTGAATTAAAAAAAAAAGACCAAATCTCTCAGTTGTTCACAGTATTAAAAAAAAAATACATTTCAGCACTCTTATTTTTATTTTTTTTTTCCTTTGGCAATGAAGCAGTGGCCCCCTAGAAAAGAAAATTTGAGCAATTTTTTTTAGGCATTGTTATTGAAAGCAATCATGATACCACACTGGATTTTCATGTTCCTCTGTACATGGTAATATAGGGTTATGCAGCTATTTTCAAAGCATGTGTCCTCTCCTTTGCCACTGTTAATAGGGACATGCCAATCTCTGGAAGCAGTATGGATTATATATGATTACACTAATTTTTCTTCTAATAGATGTAAATGGAATGGCATTACTCAAATAGAAGAGCCGAATGCCTCTTGCTGTTTGCCATGATTGATCTCTAGGAGCAAAAATGAGTTTTCTTTCCCATCTTCATGTGTGGGAAATGAGATCCCAATTAGTGGTGCATCACTGGCTGTGAGAGGAGGAAGCTCTGTTTCCAGGTGTACATCCCTGTGTGTGAGAGAGGAGGGAAAGGCAGAGGTGAAGTTCGTGGCCATAGCCAGTTAACCTGCTGTGTTATCCAGCAGAAGAGGGCCTGCAGCCCCTTGTTTTTCTTCACATCCAGGTGGACCCCACCAATCTAAATGGGCAGTCCTGTGCTACCAAACCAACTAACTCCTACAGGAGATGACTAACTTTAGGTACAAAGGAGTAAGGTCTGCTCTTTTTCTCATGGTGTTTGACATCTTGCAACACCTGAGGTTAGTGAAGGTAACACAGTTTTCAAGCTGCAGTGAGAGCTGCAGAGAGACCTGCAGAGAGAACTCTGGGTGTCGGGAGCGCCAGGAAGAAGAGGTGAACTGATAACATTTTCCATAACAAAAGGTGTGGGGACCTGTGGCCCAGCCAGATGAATGGACAACCAGAAGGGGCAGGACTTTCACCTTTAGACTGTGAGGGTATGAATTCCACAGGATTCCTTTGTTTGTGGTGCTTCTATGGGGGCACCAGCTGGAGCTGTTATTTTTTATTGCACCAGGATTAAATTAAGGATTGAGACAACTGAGACACTGCTGTGGGAAACCTGAGTTGGAGGCGGGCAAGAAGAAGACCTGGTGAGCCTGTGTGAGTGTGAGGGGTGAGCTCCTGCTTCAGGGGGTGGGAGTGTGGCTGCCAGAGTGGCTTCTGGATGGTCAGACAGGGAGATTTCCTCAGCATCTCCTGTGCTATAAGGTCTGTCAGAGCCACTCCCTGCACCTGTCAGAGCTGTCCTATTTCTTCTTTCTTTCTCAAAAGAGTATTTTGCTTCTCTTTCTAAATGTATTCTGCATCATTCAAAATCTGTGACATTTTTTAAAAAGTCAATTTTTGTTATTGGAAGAATTTTGAATAATACCTCAACTATTACACACTGAATTAAGAAGAGAGGGTTTACAGTCACATATTTTACCGGGTCTTTTGCTTTTAAGAGAGGTATTCCTTTTAACTCTGTATTGCACCTCAACTAAGAAACTAAACTTGGCAAAAAGAAAATGAAAAAAGAACAAAATGAAACCCAAACCAGAAACAAACAACCCATGCTTTCCTCATGCAGTTCCTGTTCCAGCATGTAAAACCCACCCTTTTCAAAGCATCTGGCACATCTATACAGATAAATGCAGCCAGCCCAAATTCATTCTGCCCACCCTAAAAGCTGTCTGGCCTTACTCCAGCATCCATCCAAAAGCCATGTGGCTATGACAGAGCAACACTGAGCCTGCACTAATAAACCTGACCTCTCAGGAGCCAAACACAACACTATGGAACTCCGCTGCTTCTGGCCAGGATGAGGCTGTCTGCTTGCTCAGAGCATGAACAGGATAGATTCAGGTCTGTCTGTGGTTAGAGACTACTTTTGTGTTTCTCTATTAGGTTCCTTTTCACAAAAAAACCCCATCCAAATAACAAAATTCCACTCTTTAACCCTTGGCATACCTTCATTCAGACAATTTGCTGAATATTTGTACTCAGACATTGCTGTTTACAGTCTAAGCAAGAAAAATCTGAAACTAATTCTTATTTCAATCAAATCCATTAATCATAAATACAGCAATAACCTAAATGAAAAAAAAAAATTGCCTAACCATTCAAATAAAGCAGTAAAAAAGGAATGACAAAGAAGAAAATAGATGATTCTGTTCTTCTTAAGAATTTAATTGTTGGGTCCTAATCTGTTAGTCTCAGAAAACGTGCCAAACTTCCCCCATGTTCCCTATTCCCATACTGTGGGGCTAGAAAATCATCAGAATAATGGAGAGGGTCAGGAATTATAGGAGATTTTAAAGAGTGATGGATAGTCTCTGTAGGTAAATAACTCTGAGAGCCCATAGGGCAGAACATGAGAAGTTTCTTAGAGTTATTATTCTGCTTTGGCTTGGGATGGGTGAGTTTTCACAGATGTTACTTCTCATAATAAGAGATAAGGATTCATTTCCAGACAGGATCCTTGCAGTTGTATTCTCTGGATATTTTAAAATCTTCACCAATCTGGGAAATCACAGCAGTACTGTCACTAAATTTTCTTGTTCACACCAAGTATGACAAATTTTTGTAATGGATTAAGCAGCTCTGTGTACTCTTAAGACGTAGCTCTTGACTGATGGCATGCCTTCCAAAATAATTCTTTTTTATATGAATGGTGCTTAAAATACTATCTTAAGTCAGCACTTAAACTTAACCCAAGTTTATTTCCACAGTATTTCAGGATTTATTTTCTGTTTAATCTATTATCTTATTCTGGAATGCTATTGGCAAAAAAAATAAGGTTAGATCTTATTAATTCTCTCCCTGAAGAGAATAAATATAAAATCTTAATGTCAAAGAAGAAAAAAAACAAATAGAAAAGGGGATTGAGACAGACCTGTTTGTTGGTAGGAATCTCAACATATCTAGTAAAAAATCAGAGGGTTTGCTGTTTTGTGTAGTTTGTGCAACTGTGAGTAATAAAGTTAAATATGTAAAAGGCCTTTCACTTGTATGAAGGCCCTTTGTCAAATCTCTTTAAGGTGAAAGAAGTGCAAAAACCTTTAACATACTGCTGAAAAGTCACAGAATTAGAACACTTCTGCCTTCCCAGCATGTGCTGGACAGAGGTCAGCATCCTGTCTGGGTACCAGGTCAGGATTGGTGTACTTCAGACAGACTGAAAGCAGCTCTAACTTCATCCTGCATGCTGAGACACAGTTGGACTGCGGAAGTGTGCTGGACTTTCTGTCCTTCCACTGTAAAATTATTGAAGAAGGTGAGCATGTTTTACAGCAGCCTCACTTCCTATGTAGCAGTTTGATTTGGGTCTCTGAAAGAATACACCCAGGAAAGAAGATTGGGTGTGGTACAAAACTCTCTCCAAGCCTTGCAATCTACTTTTTATAGTTAGTACAGAAAATATTTTTAACTCCTACATTTTTCAATCCAGTGATTTCTTAGAACTGTCTTTATAGAAATCTCTCCTTTCTTTGAATCCCATGCTTTTGTTCTGTATTGTTCATATCTGTAACTAGAGCCATCATGTGTTTTCACACCTGAAGGGCACCTGTAGACAACACTGTCATTTTGTATGACTTTTATTACAGGGTTAGAGAAACAAGAAAACAATAAATAAATCAAGAAAAGACTCCCTGAAGGAGGGAGTGTATGTTTCTTTCATATAGCACAGCAGACCTGTGAATGCAGCTGACTTATAGAAATACACTGTGTGGAAAACAAACTTGCTTGTATTTACCTAAGGCTGTTTTCATCACAGATATTTGAATTGTCTACTTGATACCTGAAACAGGCTGTGGAATTTGCAGAACTTGTAATTTGTTTCAATTCATGCAACCCCATGCTTAGCAGTAATGACAGAACAACAGAAGGAACTCTGTCACCTCAATTGTATCTTATAGTTCTAAGAGTTGTTCTACACATGAAGAAATTAAGTGAACTCAGAACTTAGACTATTACATCATTGGGTTGGATATAAATACCTTAATGCATATTTAGAAAGCTATAAATGAAAGTTGAGTGCTTGTGACTGATACATAATCACTGTAAGACTTGAAAAATGTCATAGATGAATGAGAGCCAAAGAAACACATTGGAGGCTTAGATTAATGAAGCTGAGGGTTTACTTTAAGGAAAAAAATAAAATTAATTTTTTTTACAGGTTCTAATGTCTATAAGTAAAGGGCATCCTAAGGATTGAAGGTTCATATTTCTACAACCTCATTCATTAAACAGGTTCTTTAGCACTAAATGAAGATCTGTTTAGTGCAAATCAGTTCAAAATTTTTTCATTGCGTGAAGTAAGATAAACCTTTAGAAAGAGCCATTCAAGAGGAACCTATGTGGCACTTATGCAAGTGTGGTTTATAGACAGATCTATTTGATATGTAGGGAAAAAAATCAGTATCAAAGTACACAAATTAAATATTAAATATTTCATATACAGGAGATGAAAAAATGCAGATGTGCTAACCATAAACATATATATACTGGAATGCACTAAAGGAAAATGTAAAAGCTTTTGTCGCTATCTCTAAATCATTTATAAATTGAAACATAGAAGAACAGGGAAGTTATACAAATTACAAGGATATGTGCAAGGGAACCTTGGAAAGAAAACTATTTCAGTTACCTTCTGAGCATCTTTCTTTTGTCAGTTTCACATTAGAGCAGTGGTGCTTAAATCTAAGAAAAAGAAGAAAAAAAAACTCCACAACTTTTCTGAGAACAAGAATAAGGAAAATACCCAAGAGTTGTAAAAAATGTTCTCTCAGTTAAAAGAAGTAATCCTTTAAATTACATGAAGGATTATAAACTTTTGCTGAATTTCCTCAGACCCTTGACAGAAACCCAGATAAGAGTATTCAGCATCCATCAAGGTCAATGAAAGACCCTGATGAGATGGCAAGAGTTCATTGTCACCTGTAAAATTGGTTGAAGTAATTGCAGTAATGCACCCCACACCCGAGCAGGTATTTCCAAATAAAGAAAAGGGGCTCCAGTTTCACCCCTGATTTTTAAAAGGAAGACCCAGAACTTTCTGTTCTTCCCTTATCATAATTGGCCCAATGCCAGCACAGGAACACTGATTGAGTTTTGAGAATGTTTCTCATTGCTTGCAGCTGCTTCTACTGGCAGCAAGCCCATTTGTCCCACCTGAACCATCAAGTACTTAAAAAACTGCACAGAACTGCTCAATCACTTTTTTGGACTGCCTTAGCAGCATAAGAGTGTTCTCTACACTGTGTTTGACTTACGTTTCTTTTATTTGATAATGTTTGTTAATTTTGTCATTATCAAAACCTTTTTTTTACAAAGCATGTCCAGAGAAGTTGTCTCACTATTATTTTAAGCCATTTTCTGTGAAGTGCCGGACACCTTCAGAGGTATTGAACCCTTGCAGAGCTAAATATATGGCTCTTTGAGGAATTCAATAGGAATTAACTCAAGTTTTACTTTCAATAGTTATTAAACTCTAAAAAATATTGGGTTTTGACATTGGAAGGAATCATGGAGTTGATTGGCAGATTTGTAATGAGAACCCTTGAGGAGGAGAATCAGTCAATTCCATGGAGAGTGAAGAAAATGCTCCTATGTTCCATCGAGAGTACATTGCTTACATCTCTTGATATAAGCAATGTACTCTCGATGGAACATAGTACTTTCTTCTGCCAGAAAATTTCTTCCAATGTTTAGAGTGAGATGCATTCAGCAATCATTACTCCAGACACTGACCATTCCCCATGACCTAGCTTGGCGGTGTAGAGTGATGGAGCCTGGAGTGTAAAATGCAGAAAGAATAAAAACCTGGGCAACACAAAACATGGAAAAGAGCACAGATATGCTATGAGGAGAATCTGATTCAAGACAGCCTCTCAAGGAATCCTCCTGGTTTGCAAAAATAAGGATTTGTGATGGAGAAGCAGCTGGAAGCCAGGCACACTATCTTAAGGCAGCAAAAATAAATTCAGACGCTTATTTAGAGACAGTGTATTTTCTGTCCCTTAGGTCTTAAAATTCCAGAGTATATCAGACATTATTCACGACTCTAAATAGAATGTAAGATTCCAAATAAAATATTTTGGCAGACTCTGAATAAAATGAAAAGACCTGAATAAATGTTAGGACTACATTTAAGAAAATTCTCAGCCTACTCTCAAGTTGGAACATAGAAATTGGACCCAATTTCTAAAGTCTAAGATATATTAATTTTTAAAGCTTCATATATCCCTTTTTTACTCTCCATTAAAATAATTAAAGCATACTAAATGAGATGGCATTGTGTGAAGTTACATAAAAGAAAATTCTCAACAAAAGAGAGTCTTTTAAAGGCTGTTACTACTAAATGTGATTAAAGTCTGATTTCTTCCATCAGAACAGATGATGAGCAGCAAATTGCCTGCAGTACTTGCAAATTGAACAGAAAAACCTGCTTATTGACCACTTAAATTGTTTTAGAGCAGATTGATACATCTCAGTTATTTATGTGAAAAAATATCAAGAGAATAAGCCTCTCATTTACAAGAACTCCCAAGTGGTAACTGCCTGGAACACAGAAAATAATCACAATATCAATCCTCTACCCAACAGCACAAAGATTAGATACAAGCATCTCTCGAACAGCATAGCCAATAATATGCAGTTGGAAAAGTGTAGCATAAAAGCAATTTTGAAAGTTAGGGTCGGAGTCACCACAAGAGGGTGGCGGAACATGAAAAACAAGCAACACTTTGGGGAGGTATGTTAGGCAATACTGCAAATATATTTTTAAAAACTAAGGAAGCATTTTGAGCAATAATTTTATGACACCACATGAAAGAAAGCTCAATCTTTTAAAATAAGAAAAAATTAAGCTTGACACATTTCTGATTAGCACATTGGGAGCTAATCCTGACTGTGTCATGACATAATGCTCAGCATTCCTAACACATAAAAAAACCTCTCTTATTCTACCATCTGCTAGAAAGCTTATCAAGTTCAGAACAGTATTGCATTATTAGTCAGTCTGCTAAAGAAATCATTGTTGTCCAGCAGAGATAGAATTTATTAGTTCTTAAAACTATATTTTGTCATTTAAACAAGAGCAGCAGCTGGAATTTGTCTGAAATTGCAACTGAGATGATTTTTGTCCTAATTAAAATACCTGCACAAGGTACATAAGGAATGAGCATCTGGAAGATATTCCTAATATGATATTATTTTACTGCTGAAAGATTTAGATTGATTTAGCCTCAAATACTAAAGTCTTCAATTAACAAGGAAATGGATAGATAGATAGATAGATAGATGAACATGTTCATCCTTATTGCAGTGAAGGTTGGACTAGATGGACTTGGTCCTTTCCAACTGAAACTCTTCTATGATTGGATGCAAGGAGAAAGGATGGAAGGATGGAAGGATGGAAGAATGGATGGATGGATGGATGGATGGATGGATGGATGGATGGATGGATGGATGGATGGATGGATGGATGGATGGATG
>VZUI01096129.1:0-25676 GCA_013401135.1 Cettia cetti | reverse complement strand
CGGTGCGGCCCGCTCGCCCCGTGACAGCCGCCGCGGCCGGGGAGGCGGGGCAGCCGCCGGGCCCCGCCCCGGGAGGGCCGGGTCCCGCGGGGAAGGGGCTGTGGCCACCGCCCGGCCGCGAGGAGCGGGGGAGGCAAAATGGGGAAGAGGTGAGGAGTGCGCTGGGCCGGCGGGGGCCTCTCCCTGGACGGGATGGGGTCTGTGCCCCGTTCGCTCCGCGGGGGCCCGGGCCCGGGCCCGGCTCCTCCCCGCCGCACCGGGCCCAGCGCCGCAGCTCTCGGTCTGTCCCCGCGCTGTGCCGGGATCTCCGCCGCCCGAGAGGCGTCTTGGCTGCTGAGGGCAGGGCGGTGTCTCTGCCCCCGGCCGGTCTCTCCTCGGGGGCTGCTCCAGGCTCCTGACAACTGCGGGCCCCTTGCTCCTGACATCAATCTGACACTGGCCGAGAGAAGGAAAAGGACTGTAGTCTGAGCTTGCAGCTGAGGGCTCATTGAGGGAGGCAAAGCGCAAAGGCAGCGCCGTGTTACTTTGTTACTCGTGCGGCACTGAAAGTACTGGGAAATGCGCGTTCAGGGAGGATTGTTGAAGCGAGGATTGTTGTTTGGATAATTAACCGGGAATTTAATTCTGATGAAGCAGCTCCTTGTTTCAAGCCCTCAGCTGAAAAGACGACCTTGTGGCATGATCTATTAGGGGTTTTTTAAATATCAGAAAATAACATCTTACTCACACAAACACACCTACCTTAAAAAAAAAAAAAAGTTTGAAAGGAATGAGAAGGAGGTGTCTTTACAGACAAACTGTGGGCCTGATGGTAGATAAGGCCAAAAACGGAGAGGTGAAAGAAGCAATGGGGGGAACCATAAATTCCATAGGAATTACACTAATTTACACAGACTGTTACTCACTCAAAACTGTGCTAAATCTCTGGATTTAGGAAAAAAAAAAAAACAAACAAACCAGACACAAGGAAAAAGAAAATGAGGCAGAGGGGTATACATTAGAAGGGGGTCTTAAATATTAGGTGTTTCAGAGAGTCTCTACCTCTCAACTACCTCAGCCAATAGGGAAAGAGAGAGGGAAAATGCAGCCAGGAAATTGGGAGAAAAAGGAGATTGCGTTCTCTAAAAATTTTGAGAGATCCCATGGGGAATGCCCCATGACCTCTCCCTTTATTCAAATCAAGTTACAGGACTCCTCTGTCCCCTTTTTGGACATAAACCTCTGGTGTTTGTGGATTAGTTTTCCTGACAAGTGTAACTGAGAAAGAGTAACTATCTGTAGGTGCTGAGGCAAAACCCCACATCAGACATGGCAGGAGAGTTGCTGGAATACCTGTACCCTCTACAATATGTAATTCAACAAATTACAGTTCTCCATTCTATCCAAAAGCTGCAACTTTCACATGTTGGATGCCAGACAAAGTGTCACGAGTAAATAATACACTCGGTCAATGACTAATTGTGCCGACTAGAACAAATATCACAGCAGAGCACCAGTTGTGTTATAAAGATCAAAAACATTTTTCCACCCAGGAGCTGACATTTCCAACTACTCTAAAACCCTCACACATTGCGTGAGCTGTGAGCACATGACCAGAAGAATTTGGCTGCCACAGCTGGAGGCCTGAAGCACGGCAATATTATGTGACTGGACTCAGTTTGCTCCAGCTACAGGTTCCAGTGTGTTTCATGTTAATGTCATTGGATCCATAACTGAGGCACATTAAAAGCACACACACACTTGGTAATGGCTTCAGCTGATAAGTGGTGACTTTGGTCACACTCATTACATCATTTTAATGTGTCCATAGTAAAAAATGGCTTTGAAATTTGGCAGTTAGGTTTTTTCTGATTTTTTTTTTACTTGGGATTAATAATGGGAATAAGATTGGTTTTGTACAGCTGTGCAGATCTTTAAATATTTAGGCAGACCAAAGATATGTATTCTGAATCTAAACAGAAATGACTACAAGTTTTATAGATATTTCAACAAGATTGACAGCCTACACAACAAACTGCCAGAGTGCTTAATTTGCCAGACCTAAGTAACTTGGCCAACCCGTCTTCGTAGAATGTTTTTTGCTCTCCTAGGTTAGCAATTCCTGAATGCTCAGAGGAAGATAATAGCGATTTGAGGACACTAGTTAAAAGTCTTGTATCAGAGGAGGCTTTTCTTAGCAAGACTTGAAAGGAAATAACGTGATCCTTTCCTTGTGTGGATGTTAGAACACATGCATCTGTCTCCCTGTCCAAGCATCCTTCCCTCAGTAACTTGCTAATCTATGGGCCAAATACAACAGAGTCAGATAAGGCTCAAAGATACTACGTTCCTACAAATTCAAATAGCTAGCCTATTATAGTAATAGAGAGAGGAGAGACCCTATTGAATCCTGGCTGTAAGGAAAGATTGCATGTGGCTGCTTTTACGTACCAGACAATGCACGTAAAAACTCACCCATGGGGCCAAGATCTAGGGGAAAAAATTAAATCTTTCCCACTTCCAGTGGAAGTTTTTGGTTTTAATTATTGTGTGTATGATAATGTCTATGAATTCATACCGTGTGCTCTCCTAAAACTCAACAGAATTTTCAGATGTTGGTAAAGAGGTTGTGTTCTCAGGCATGGGAGCTATAAACTTTCATTTCATCCAAGCTTATAAGCTCTATTAAGTGTTGCAGTGCATTTTCACACCCAAAGAAATGATTCTATTTAAGGAAAAAAAGTTTCAGTTTACTTTTGAACATATAAGGAAGCCAAGCTAGAAAGTTCTGTGCCCTTCTCATTGGCATTGGCCCAGAACCAGCAGAGGAGCACTAGTTGGGATTTTGAAATATTTCTCAGAACCTGTAGCTGCTTCTATCGGCAGTGAGCCAAATTAGCCCTCCTAAAACATTAAGTATTTTAAAAGGTGCACAAAGGAGCTCAAGTGCCTTTTAAGGTGTCCTGGCAGAGAAGCCTCTGACACCTGTGCTCAGGTTGGTGGGTTTTTTTTATTTCTTTTTTTTCTGTATTTTTTGTTATTTTCAGCTTTTATTAAAACCTTTCTTTACAAAACACACTTGAAGAGCTGTCTCGCAAAATTTGTAAGCCATTTCTCTGCAAGGGCTTGGTTTATCACATCAAGAGTCCATCAATTCAGAGTCACGCAAGAGTCCATCAATTAAGGGTTTGGTGACAGGAAGGTTAGAAGGTGCCTTCCTGAAGTGTTGTTGGTAGAAACTCTCAGAACACAATCACAGCAAAGATTTTCCCAAAATCAGCTGGGAACAGTTACATTATCCTTTAAACACAAGCTGAAGGCTTAGAGTCTGAACTACAACAACCTCTTGCATATCTGTCAAAGTCAGCATTTTTTTATTTCAGTACAGGACTGAAATCAGTCTTTTGACTGTATAAACAGTTTTCAGGATGGCCCAGTGTGCACCAACACTTCTCAGATCTTCCAATAGATAACTGCAGGGTTTTGTTGGGAGTTGGGGAGTTGTTGTTTTTAATGGCTATGCATAAAGTCAAATAAAAAGCAATGATATCTGGACCATGGCTCACAAGAATTGGTGATCACACGATCTTCTACCCCAAGTGAAGGCTACAATGAACCACTGTCATTTGGCAGAAAACGGCAAGGAACGCATGGGGTATATGCACAGTACATATGCTTACTTACACTTACGGCCTACAAGTTTCTGGGCTATTTATTGTCCTAGTGTTTTCAATGTTTATACAGATGACTATTTTCAGTCATGTACAACTCCTGACCTCAAAATCGCTTGGTCGCAAGTTCCTTTGGTTCACTATGTGCGGCACTGGAAAAGTATCCCGTTTTTTCAAGATGTTGTTTTTAAGTATCGTATTTATAAAAGGTATCAGCCTCTGCTGATACCTTGCTTTTCTTTTCCCTAGTTCTTTAACTGTACACTTTTGACTGTCACTCTGTGCTGTTCCATATACTTTCAGTAAGTAGCTTTCAAATTGACCCATATCTTTTTCTGAAGCTCTCTCCTTTCAAGTTGAGCTCTATGAAACTCAGTTGAACACAGTTTATTTAAAGGATATGGTTTAGTTTACATGGTGATATTTGGTCAAAGGTTGGACTTAATGATCTTGGAGGTCTTTACAAACCTCAATGACTCTGTGAAAGGTGTACAACAAAATTTGGAAGATCTATGAAGTGCAGATTTGGGCAAAAATGTACTTTCAGCTGAAAGCAGGGCTATTTAGCAGCACATATAAACAACTGCTATATAATGGGAGGTAGGCAGATATTGCTGGACAAGTGCTAAAGCTGGCAGCTGCCAGTCCCTCCCTGCCTGTTACCTGCATATATAGGGTGCATCTACTCCACAGCAGCCATAGGAGAGCTAAGATATTAAGAACAGCTAAAAGGCTTTCCATACTTCTCAAATTATTAAAATCCGTGTTTGTTACTGATCTTACTATTTACATAGAATATAGTTTGAAATAGAAAAGAGCTAAATATTAAAATTACAACATCTATCTTGCCTTCAAAAGAGTTTGACAGTTTAGACTGAACTCTCAATATTTTGTTACTGACTTTTTTGTTTCCCTCTCTGCTTTAGTAGCAGAAATAAATGTGTTTAACCTGGAAAAATATTTTGGCTAGTTTACAACCGTTCTTAGCAAATTCAGAATAAACAGTTGCTTGGGCACTAATCTTAGACTTGGGAACTGTATATAATTTTGTAGTCAGCCCAAAATTATCCTCTGTGTAACACTCTCCAGCTATTAAAAAAAAAGGAAATACTGAAATCTTTCTGTGGTGAAAAGATATTGGATTTTTGTGATGAAAAGATTTATAGAAGAGTCAAATATTACTAATAATATTTAGTAAATTAGTACATTTATTGGCAACCAGTTAGGTGGTGATAACCAAATGATTTATGAGCAGTGAAAGACATTAAGTCTATTGTCCCATCAAAAAACCTCTCCCACAGCTCTACCTTTACAGAAACTTAATCTTCTCTCTCTCCAAGGAAACTCAAGATCCCCACCACACAGGATATGCTGTGGTCACTTCAGAACTGCACAGGAGCTTAACTTGCTGATCTTTCCAGCAGCACAAACATGGATCTTTCACCTCTACCCAGTCATTAATTTTGTCAGAAGCCCAAGAAATGTAACCATCTTTGAGATATCCATGCCTGTTTCAGTTTAGAGGTTTACAGCTCCATGGGTTCAAAAGGTGTGCAGTGGGGAGCAGAGGGAAAGGACATTGAAAACACAAGAAGCCACTTCTGCTTCCCTAAGGACCTAGGCAAAAACCATAGGGTTGAACTAATCACTAATAGTTCCTGACCCATTCCTTTCTTATACTGGGAAAAATAACAGCTCTCCAATTCTTCACTCATGGTACTGAAGAGGTTGGCCAGAGCACTGGTACTTCCGCCTGCATGTATTAAAGAGAGTGTGTTTGCTCAGCTGCTTTAGAACCTGGCTGACTCTGTGGTGATGCCTCTAACAAAGAGCTGGTGACTCAAGGCCGGTTCCTGTGCTACAGAGAGCCTCTTTCAAGTCAGTGCAATTACTTGCATGAGTAATGAGTGTGTGTGCTAATAAAGATTGCATGGCTAGCATTAATACCAAATCCAAGAACTAAAGTCATGACTTCATTCTAGTATTACAGAATCTGAATGTGGTAAAATTTCCACAGCTCACCCTAAGAAACCCCAGTTAAGGACAGCATGGACCATCTCTGCCTCAAAAATTATTTCTATTATCAACAAAAAAGTTGCTCCAGTCACTGATTTCTTTTCCATCCACCTCAATTTTGAATCCCTGTGTAGCATATGCCATGCAGCTTTGCTGGAGAGACAGGCACTGGAACTAGAGAATGCCCAAGAGCATGCAATGGAACTTAATTCATAAATATGTATAAGTTCATGTAAAAAATAAACCTCATATTAATATAACCAAAATCTGAGATGGAGATCTGCTGCTGAGTCATGCAAAGCACTCTTTGCCAAATGCCTCACTAAGAAACTATTCTGCATAAAGTTGAAAGCCTGACACAAAAGAAACATTTTCAAATTCTAGCATCAAAAGCTGTGATGATACCATGGTCATTCTGATCCCATTACTCCAGAGATGTTAGGAATTGTTGGCAATTCACCTAGGTACTTCCCAGTAAATGGCACAGAAAATAGGTCAAAAGGAACAAGAAAGGGGCTTTGTGGAATTTCACAGCAGAGTAAAATTAAAATATTTTGAATAAGAGATTCTTTGGGGTTACTTATCTGTTCACCTTGGCATCTGCTAATAAACATATGTAGCTTCTCTTTCTCTCTTCTTAGACACAAACTTGTTCATCTCCATCGGTCTAGGCACTTTTTAGATTATTTCAAAGATTTTTAAGCAAAATGGTTAAAATGCCAAATGAAAGAAGTAGGGGAAATAGTGATCATTTGCATGGCAGTGTTAATGGTTATTAAAATTAACCTTAGTAGGACTTTCCTAGTTACAGCAAAACCATTAGATGTATTTTCAGTGTATAAAGATTTAATGTTGGAAGATTTTTCTTTATGATTTAGTTTTATTAAATTTAATGATAATAGTTAGGGACATAGTTTTGGTCACCCTTCTGCATAACTGCAAAAAATGTTGAAGGTCTGACATGGGTTGGTTTTTTTCAAACATAAATCTGTCCAAGTGCAATATCAAGCTTTTGCATGGATTATTTTGTTTGGTTGGTTGTTTTGGTTTTTTTAGTAGGAAGGTCCATACAGCACTGCTTCAAACACTGTGCTCTCTCTCTGAACATTAATGCACTATTTGTTCATGGCCTTGCATATAAGTAGATGCAATAAATGTTGGCTTTAGTGAGAGTCACTGGGTACATGTGTTGCATCAGCAATTCAGTTAAACATTTTTAAATGGTCAGAATACAGGCTGCTAAATAAAGAGGCCAATTTTAACTATAAAAGGAGGTTAACAGGCTTTCTTACAACAGTAAATAAATAGACCCATAGCATTACACTAATCACGTAATGCTTAATGGTATCTGCTACTATATAGCTAACCTCTCAAAGTCATCCAGATTTGTATTTTAATGTTAGAAGACTACTGCCTCTAGGAACCAAAATGCTATTTTTAAGATATACAGCTAAATGCACACTGCTAAATGCAGGCTGGCCAGGCCTTGATTTTCTTGCAGTACTAGCAAAACCTGTCTATGTAGCAATTGTAGTAATGTTTTAGATATGAGGAAGGATCTCAGTCATGAGAAAAGAAGGATTAAAATCTTTCTCAGTTAAGTTTTTTGTTGGTTTGTTTGTTTGGGGGGTTTCTTGTTTGGGGATTTTTATTTTTTTTTTAGCTAAAATTTTCTCACTAAAAATTAAAGAGTAGGACCTTTCACTCACCTTCTTCTGGTATAGAGCAGGTGCAATTTGCAATTTCATAAAATACCGAAGCAAAAAAAAAAAAAAAACAAAAACCAAACCATCTAATTTATTAATGGAAAATAAAATGCACATACCAAAGCCTAGGGCAAAGAGGTACTAAGTATCAGTGAAGGAAAAAGTAACAAATGCATTTCCTGTGGCATGATTAAATGCCACATGGGTACACAGTTATCAAGGATCAACCCTTCTACAGCTGAGACTCCTTTCCATTAATGCCAGCTAGATGCATTTCTGGGTCAACTAACAATACTGATTTAATCTGGAACAAATACACATGCATCACTGAATTTTTGTATCATCTGAGCTCAGAAGAGTGTGGGTTATAGTGTTAAAACAGTTTCATGCTTTCTGTTGACTGCAAGTTGATTGCAGGCAAAACTCTTCCACATCAAATCCATTATAAAGCTGGCCAGAAGACAGTAACTGCTTTTAAAAAGTGTTAATACATTTTGTTAGATAGAATAAATTTGCACACCTAGAATGTTGCTATTTGTGCTGGTAACTTTTCTGATCTACAGTTAAGTAGTCTGAAGCCTGATTTGCCAAGCCATTTAACCCCAGCCTGGCCTCTATACCTCTCTTTTCCTAGATGATGGTTAGCTGTAATGGTAAGAACAATGCCAGTGATGTATCTGCTCCAAAAATAAATATTCACTCCTTACTTCCAGCTTGGCACTGAAATGGCTCCCCCAAAACTTGATTTATATTGTTGAAGGTTTTAGCATGGACCATCTCTGCCTCAAAAAGTTTTAAAACTTTTTAAAGAAGCAAGAAAAACATTGTATAAAGATTATTTTTTTTTTAAATTTAAGATTACAAAACCAAATAAAATCATCCGACCTAAAAATTCTCAGTGGTGGTTTAACTACCTGGCTGGAATATTTGTTTTGTGCACCAAAATCTCTTGATGAGTTTTCCAGGTGATTCGAATGGTCAAGAAATGGAAAATCAGGTGTACTCTTTGAAGTTAGGGCATTTTATTCATATTAGATATTTCTGATCAAATATAGAGATTTCCCATAGGAAATAATAAAGCCCTTTTTTGGTAGGCAATTGGACAATAGTGATTTGTATGAAAATCTTACATTTTTAAGCTTGTATAATGTATTCCCGGATTCTGGCAGTATAGTTGGAAAAATGTAAGTGTAAAAGGGTCATTTGTCTTCAGGAAGGAGGTGAGTGTCATCTAATGCTACATCATTTCTCATCTACTGCTACATCATTTCTCAACTGGCCAGCCATATTATGTCCACAATAATTTGTACAGGACATCGATTTTGTTGCCTGGCTCAAGGCAGAAAAAGAAATGACAAGGCATTCAGTGTTTCAAGACATTCAAAGAAATGTCCCAATATTGAACATTGAACTCTTGGCTCTCTTGCACAAAACCTGACCTCAGTATGGTTTTGAGATCAATATTCCAGTCTACACTAAGGAAAGAGAAAACCCACTACACATGGTTCACGACTGAGCAGGGCTTTTTTGGTCATCATGACTTTTAATTCTCATTAAGGATTGATGTTCCTGTTAGATAGAAACACAGTTTGGAGCTCTGTTGACATGGAAAGGTGGATAGCATGTGGATGTTCCCGTCGGAGAGGTGTATGAGACCATAACCACAGACATGGTTGAGTGTGGGAACCAGTGGGAATCCTCCAGATGCACAATGCAAGGGCCTGGCTCTGAAGTTTCACAAGAAGACCTGAGACTTAGAAATACATGGGAAAAGGAAGGAAAAAAATGCATTGAGGCTCACAATATTAATATTAACATTTACATTAACTTTAAATATTGAGATACAAGATATGGAGTTACCAGTCTATCACTGGGGCTTTGCAATAAACAGCCATAAAAGAGAAAGGGGATTTATGAAAAGAGTGGGCAATTAGTATCAATAAGCTGTTTACTGAAGTGATCCAAGAAGCTTATTTTTTTAAAGGTTCTTTGATGTTTAAGTACTATTTTTATAAATATAAGAATCAGCAGATGATAAAAGGTGCTCTCAGATCCAAGCAAAAATTGATGCTGAATGAGGTTATTAAACTGAAATATATTTTAAGAGTATTCAAGAGACTTCAAACTGAAGTCACAGTCATAAGTTCAAATTACTGTTTCTTATTAAAGATGTTGTTTTCCTGATGCCTGCTACTCACAAAGAACAAGTGCTGGCTACTGTAACTATCTCTGCATGGCAAAAACTGCTACAGATGATGATAGCAGGTCTGTCTACTTTCAGCTGTCAAGGCCCAAGATATTTCCTACAAAGACAAAAGCGTGTAAAGGCTAGAATTTTATACAGTTACTATTTGCTTCTTACTGATCTTTTAGGACCCTTTAGACTCCATCCAGAGGATGGCTGGGATTGCAGCTCTACAAGTCACACTCCTCTGCATCTGTAGGGTCCATCACACAAAACGTGAACCTCCGCCAACAGCCCGTGATGACTGGGGAGGTCTCTAGAGCTTCTCAGCTTTTCTCCAGAGCTATCCCCCAGCAAGGCTCACTCTAAATCTCTGCTCTCACTGAATCCTCCCTTGAAGACGCCAAATGCAGTTTTGCTAGAGTCCTTAGCATGCCCTTCTTCTCAAATGTCTTCTTGTCTGTTCTTTCTTTGTGATACCACTGGGAACATCTGCTTCCTCCACAATGGTTTCTGTCATTTTCGGAGAGCTGAGCTGACACAGGGACAGATCCCAAAGGCTGTTCCCCCATGGCAGAACACTTCCATCAAGTGATCCCATTCATCAAGCAATGCACCAGGGTGGCAAGATTCTGTCTCAAAATAAATCCCATTTCTTTTACATATATCAAAGGATATTTTTAAGACCTACAACTGATGGCAATACTTTTCCCAACAATGACAGCCCAAGAAACAAAAAACTAGTGCTAGACAAAGATGCTGAAAGAAAACTATTATCACATATTATTTTACATCACCTTTGCTCCCAGCTAGTCAAACATGATGAAGTCTTGTAATGCATGTGGGTTTAATATCATTACACAATCAATCACTACATGGGTGCCTTTTTATCCCTCTATCCCCTATCTCCTAAGTGTCTGTTCACAGCAGAGGTTGGTTCCATTTTCCAGAAGCTAAGGAAGGCTGTGATGGGAGAGCAGAGGACCTGCTGACCAGTAATATGTCATGTAGTGTCATGGAGGGGCACATGGGGAAGCTCTCCATTCAGAATGAATGAGAAATGTTATTTAGTGGAAATAACAGAAAAAAAAAATTTATAACAACAAACATGCTTCAATCACTCACTACCAGAACTGTCCCTACATGTCTTTCTCCTCATCCTCCATGGAGGCCCTGCAGCTGCTTTTGCTTTTCTGGAGGAATGAACAAGTGAATGATTCAATTAAATAAGTTGGATGTAATAATAGAATACAGCCTTATTATATAATAGACATACAAACATAGAAAGACTGATTTAACATGGTATAGACTGTCTTAACTATGGCATCCTGCGCCAGTTAAAAACTTTACCACGTAGCATTAATAATAAACTTTCACCCTAGTATTTTTCTATGCATTTAGTACAAAAGTATGTCAATCAGTATATGTCTACATATGAAATAGCTACAGATACATTTTTTTCCCCACATCACATTGAAAACATTTTACCTATTCACTTTTCTCTACCTTTGGCAATTCCAAGTAAACAAGAGAATTTATTTCTTACCTCAGACCCATTCATTCTCTTTCCAGGAAGCTGTCAAGAGCCTTCAAATTTACTCTTACTACTTATTTTTTCGTTATTTCACTGTTCTGTTGACATAGTCCTATGCTCATAAACCAGGGTGAAATGCTGTATGCACAGCATGTACAACACCACTACAGAGCTAAAGGCAAAATGTGGGGTGGGCTTCCTCCACCCCAGAAGCTGTTTTGCTCTACCCCATGTTACAAGTCAGTTGCCTACCACAAATCCTTCTCTTCGCTGAATTTTGGTGTAAAGTTCAGGCCAAATGCATCTGCAAAACAGTGATTTCTAGAATAATGTAAAACTAAGAAATCTGCCATTTTTCCAAATTATAGCTATACTAGGAAGATGTGAGGAATAAGATGCAGAGGGCTTCTACAATTATCTAAAAATCTTCTGAAGTCGTTCTGGGCTTGCCACAACACACAGGCTGTGAGTCACAATTCCCAAGGCTTCCACTTAACAACTAAAAGGGAGAAATGATCAATAACATTTTTCTCAGTGAGTGATTAAAACTGCTTTTAACAATGCAGTCATGCATGCTATGTACTAAAAAGGATGATTCATTAGTTACTTGGAAGAGGAGCATCTTCTTTTCTCAGTTCAGAAGCCAGAGGGATGAGCCAGTGCCCCATGAACAGGGCTGACTAGCATGTAGAAAGAGAGGAAATACTGGCTGCTTTTGTCCCTGTCTCCACATCTGCAGAGCTCTTCTCATTAAAGCAAGAAAAAATAGGGGAATTTTGTATTCAGAAGTGGCATTGTTTTAGTCATGCTTTGCATAAGTCTGACACCAGAGCTCCTGGCAGCTACTGGCAGCTCCCTCCTCTGCCCTGCAGCCACAGGTGCCTGCCCCCAGCCCAAAGCATGATCTTCACAGTCCCACTGAGCAGCCCAAACAGCCATTCCAACTGCTCTGAACACCACTTTCTGACGTTGCTTTGGTACATACATGAGAAATTTGTTCATTCTGATTTTTGTGTGATTGCCTCTGCTGAAATAAAAAGAACACTTACATGTAGAACTGGCAAAAAGGACAATGACAATAATGGATTTTTTTTAATTGAACCCTATTGTTGCTGAAATGAATTTTAAACCAACTCCTCCCTTTCCATCATCTTAAGTTTGTTAATGCTAATCTTTCTTTGAATATGAGGTCATGCATACAGTAACAAATACATCACTCCCAAGCCTTGTTAGGTTTGGATAGCATTGTAAGGCATTCTTTGCAACACCTGGTGGTGCAACAGAGTAGTGTGATAGCATAACCATCTGAAAGGTAATGCTGGGTTGTCTTACAGTCTTCTTCCTGTGAGGAGAAATGATGTTGCCAAAGCTTGTTTGCCAAACATTTCCAAAAAGCAGAAATTGATGTTTTTGTATTTTAATCACAACAGGTGTTTAATTTATGGGCAAGTACAAAGCTTTTCTTTTTCCTGATGAAACTGATCAAAATTATCACATAAAAGTCCTACATTTCTTTGCCCTTCTCTTGGAGTCTGAATGTCAGATATAAGCATAACTTGCATGCTTCTTACTGCAGACTTGTAATAATCATCTGGACACACTGTACTCAAAAAACTGGCAGTGATTCCAAATTGGTGTGTGTGACAGACCTCTGGCACCAGCTTAGAGATGATCAGTATCTGCAGTGCTAGTATACATACAGTACCCTTGCATCAAAACAACAATCACACTATTCCTAAGTATCCTGGATTTTATCAATCCCATCAAAACTCTGCTTCATTCATCCCTGGGCTAAATCTTTGCTTAAATGTTTCTCTCTCTGGTTTTGCTTAGCCTTTCTTTTGACCTAATCTTGGCTACCCCTTTCTGCCTTTCACCACTCTTCTCCTCTGTCACAGGTTGCCTTCTTGGCAGCCAGCTCCAGCCATTTAAGCAAAATCATTCATCTCCCTTACTCTGTTTTCATCAAGAGGTCAGGGTGGGATGAAAGGAGATGCAGCCTCCACATGCCAGGGCAACCCTGACCCACATGAAGAGGTTAAGAGATCTAAAGGGTGGAGAGGAAATCTCTGTCAGTGCTTCCCTTCCCAAACACACTTGAGCAATATCCTGCCCTAAACATGGCCTACCCTCAACTCTCCTGCATGCATTAGTATTTATTAACATCCTTTTGTTATCCAAATCCCTTTTTTTTTCACCTTGTCAAGTGCAGAGTATACTTCCCATAGTATTAGGAGTAGATAAAGGGTCTCTCTAAGTGCCTGTCTGAGTTCCTTATAAAAAGACCTCAGGGATTTTGGTTATACTATTTATTACGTAAGACTGCTTAAAGCCTTGACTACATCAATTCCATGCAATTCAATTCCAAACTTTAGGGAATATATTACTACTGAAATAAGAAGTGCTTTGGGAAAAAAAAAGGGGGGGAGGGGGTTGGTTTGGTTTTTTTTTAATTCAAAAAGATGGTATTTTAGTCTAAAGCAAGGATCATTTTTGTGGTTTTGAAGGTCAAAAAAATTCTCTTGAAAACCAAACAATTGACTTGAAACATGGACAAGGTTCTTTTCATTAAGTAGTGGAATACATTGACTGAAAGAAGGATCTTGTACTAAAAAATAACACCTTCAGTCAAAAAGTTTAAATCTCCTGAATAAATGCACAGCACATATTGGACACCAAATGGAATCATCTTCATTTTATATATATATGTATATAACCACTGAGGAGCAATGTATTCTATATAAAACCAGAGCATTATCAATTCCATATGTGAGGTGTTATGTAACTTAAATTATTTTTTCCTTCACCATTATGCTTCAGCTTTCACCAGAAACTTCAAAGACAAATAAAACATTAGTCATTAAACTGATGATATAGAATACTCGCATTTGTCATCTCTGGCAAAGTTCTGCTTTTAAACTTAAGTTAAAGCAATTAATTAGAGTCCTAAGAGACATAAGAACCTAAACTTCATTGCAGCAGATCTCTGATAATGCTGAACATAGAGCAAGGTCAGACCTTGGGAAGGAAAACTGAGCACAGTGCTGAATGACTGCTATGATTTTTTTTTCTGTATATCTTGAAATCTTGTATGTTGCTCCTCTGACACTTCCTTGGAAATAGCTGCATCACTTTAGCTAAAATATTTCCCGCCTTCTCCCCTCAGCTACCCACAAGAAACACCCAGAGGCATTTATTTAGCATTGAAAACATCTGAACAATATATTCACATTTCAGAAAGTATGGAAGAATTGAAAACAGTATAATTTAGTGGAAAAAGCTGGGCTGTGTTTTTCCTAGGAGCTATTACCCATGCTTTGCATAATGGAAATGTTGCTTTTTTTTTTTTTTTTAATCTCACTGCCTTGTCACACTGCCACTCTCTACAATGGTTAATATATAACTCACCAATGTGTCAGTTTTCCCCTAAAGCATTACTTCAGGCAGTGCAGGGGAATTCCCTTTGATATCTGTGCAAGAGCAAAGGTACACTGGCAGCTGTAGTTATACAAAAGGGGGACTTCAGCTGCAAGAACAGCTTGGGAATGTCTGTCTCCCATCCCTGCCTTGCCTCTGGCTGCTTCTTCACACTATGCTTCTCTGCAACTGTTTTTGGGTTTGTGCTGTAAATCAGGTCACTGAGCTGATCCAAATTACAAATAGGCTTTTTATTTACAGAGTTGTTCTTAATACAGGTTTCTTTTCTTACCAGGATGATGCCAGAAATTGTAGTGCTGGTGCAACTGAGGAGGCAGAGTCCTGGGACAGAGAGGAGAGAAAAATGGTTGGGATAGAGGGCACTGGGAAGAAAGCGTGTCTGAGTTCATGGAACTGCTGGCTCAGATGGTGTCTCTTCCATTAATAAGGGTAGGATGCAGTCAGGAATTTGTTGTCATAAACAATTAACAAAGAGCAAATTCACACAAAAGGATCATGCATTTGCTCTAAAAAAAGACTAAAACAGTAATACTGCTTTATACATTACTTTTGCAGGAAAAGTAGCTATAAACTTAGAGAACGTGTGGGCATATGTACAAACACATGCACATGCATACACACAAATGCATACTCACACACATTTACACACACAAAAAGTATCCCTAAATTTAAAAGAAATGCAAAATATGTCTCACTTCAGCGTTTTTTGACAATCTTCAAAATCATGCAGCTCTGATCCCCTGGACGGCTGGTTCGTGAAAGCAGCAACCAGGAAAGCCTATAGAGGGAGCAGGCCGCCTTCTTTTCCTTAGCAAGAGCAGTTTACAACCTTAAGTGAAGACCCTGAGAGAAAGGAAAGAGAATGGTAAAGGAGCAAAATGTCTTAGGGAGCTGAGCCCTACACAAGGGCTAGGCAGTTGCCCTGCAAACAGGGGGAGCAGCACCAGACCTGCCCTGAGAGGGCATGGATAAGAGAGCTGCAGGTTCACACCTACCATCTTCCTCATCATTCTTTTTTGTGTTCACACTTTGTGCCTTTCTTAGTGTTTCCCCAGTCTCTCTCTCCCAGCATTTCAGCAGCTTCTCTCCACATTGCAGGATGGAGATTTGATTGCCTCGAAGTTGAGCAGAATTTCATCTTCCAAAACCTACAGCCAAAGCAACAGAGCAGTGCCTAGAAGAAAAGGAAATATGCAATCAGAAAAGCCTGGCATTTCCTGTTGAACAAAAAGAAAAAGTAAAAAAAGGCTAACCATGTCACAGACATGGAACATAAGGGAAGCAGTATTAAGCAGAGCCTATTCAGAAGACAGAACATACAGAAATGTCATAGTTATTGTCAGTAGAGGCTATGTGACTGAACTGACCAATACATGTATTTGTATTCACATGTGCATACACAAAAATTTTTAAGTCTTTAAGCCATGTATGCCTGTATTGAAGGTCCAGAAAGCTGGTAGCTATTTGTATGGCTGTAAAGCCCAAAAGGCCCATCCTATACAGATTTGTGTTTGCTGAGCAGGACACAAATCTGTATCAAAGGCCTCTGCCTTACTGTGTTTATTATAGTCCAATAAAACAGAGGATAAGATATTTTTCTTTTTGCTTTTTGTTTTTCTAACAGACAAGGAGCTGTGACTAAAAAGAAAGTTTAACAGAAACTGGGTGTTATTAAACAAACCCAGTTTCAGTCTTAGAGATCAAAGGAATAGCAGCTAAAAAACATTTGTTCAGGGCTTGACCGAGCAGTACAGGCATTCTTAAATTAAAAATAATAATCAGAAATAAAAAACAGAGTACAATACATGGCAAACAAACATGCATTATTTACCATGTTGCACCTGTGAATTCTTCTTGTAGAAACACTGGCCACCAGAGTGTGAATCAGATAACTTACATTTTGGTGAAAGTCTCAGGATGGGTATAAAGTATGCAATATTTATACATAAAAAATTATACTAAGAGCTTTCTCTTTCATGCACTTAGGTCTAATAATACTTTAGTGTGTTTCTCCTGGGGAGCAAGAGCAGGTCTTAACGCTGCAACATAAATATTCAAGTACAAGCCTTGCAGCAGTAAAAGAGAAAAGGAATACTCTGTGCCCTTCAATTCCAAGGCAATGCAGCATGATAATTATAATAAAATAAAATAAAAGGATACTAATACTTTTCCTCATAATATGGTTAATCTTCTGACTTTTAATACAGGGTTGCTGCTGCTTTCTTTTTTGCTTTTTTTTTCCATCATTAGAGAAAGGCCATTTGAGGAATATACTCTGCACAGTGATGTGATTCAGCAACTTTCTGGAAAACAAAAAAAAGCTCTCTTTTTGGTGCACTAATGAAACACAACTGGCACTAATTTTCATTGAACTGAGCCTAACTGAAAGCAGGCAATGTACCATGTTAACTAAAGCTCAATCGTCTTAGCTCACATTGTTTTTCATGGGGTTTTATACATTATGTGCTGAACGTAACCTGCAGCAAAATCAGGCCAATGATAACAAATATATTACTGTACAAGCTGTTGTGTTACCAAGAATGGCTCAGCAAATACATTTCCCTTTTAATCCAAATTCTAGGTAGCTTCTGTCCATACCAACATGTAAGACCATTGTTTCTGAGTATCTCCCAAGGGCATGTCCACACTAAGGTTGTACAGCAGCTCGACAAAGGCAGAGTGACCTGCCATGAGTTTGTCATGTCAACATTTTTTCCATGAGGGCACTGAATGCTACTCAGACACACGATACAATTTTATATATTTGGTATTCCTTACCAGGAGTGCTCCAAGTCTGGGAAATTAAATCAGGATTAAAAGGAGGTAGAAAATGCACCACAGTCACACACAGAGTAGTCAGAAGAATTTAGGAAGTCTTATGCTTCATGGGAGTGTTTCCATTAAAAATATTTTAATAAAGACGACATTATCTATTTATTCTGATAGAGAAGTCCTGTCTCCAGGCAGGCAGGATGTGATAGCCAGCCATGGCAAGCAGTGAGTGCCTGAGCTGGGGTGTGCTGCATGTCCTGGCTTTGGGCACATGCTGCTTTTTCTCCAAGCAACATGTGGAGTGAGAGGCAGCGTATGTCCCATGTACCACCAGGATCATTCTGCCTCGAGCCACAGAAGAGCTGCCCCTGGAGCTCTGCAGCTGACAGTGAGTGCAGCTGGTGAGGATTAGGTCCCACACCCTCTGTAAACCCACCTGAAGATGAGAAGTACCACCCACTCTTATTGTTCCTGGCAGAGCTGCAGGGGGACATTGGCACCC
Organism: Cettia cetti; assembly: GCA_013401135.1. Lineage (NCBI taxonomy): Eukaryota > Metazoa > Chordata > Aves > Passeriformes > Sylviidae > Cettia > Cettia cetti. The sequence continues at coordinate 7,873 of VZUI01096129.1, read as the reverse complement.
AATAGCTAAACACCAACCAGCACAGAGCCTCTACTCTTAGAAGCACCAAGCAATATTCCCCAAACATATTGTGATTTGCAAAAAAAAAAAAAGAGTAATTTTGACAACAAAATTACTAAGTGACCAGAGTATTGCTGGCATTAAAAAGCTGGCAGAACATCTACCGTAAATATTCCTATCAGACCATTGTATATCAGCTGTAAAAACTTGGTCTGGGCTGATATTTGGAAAACAAGACCCAAACAAGACTAATCCTTTTTTAAACACATTATCCTATTTGAGTAATCTACAGGTATGTAAATCAAGAAATTTGCAGGTGTAGGCCCCACTGACACCTTTGCTGATTCTTCTTTGCTGATGCTATGGCTATTAGGGAAAGTGAGCACCGGCCATTCCAAAGTTCTTGGTCTGGGACTTTCTCTTTTACCTCCAGATGCCCTCAATGGTTCAGATAAAAATGCTGGGGAGACATAGGGTGGAGCAGAGAAGCTGCTGTCAACAAGGAAGCATGGAGAACAGCTCCCCCACAAGAAAAATCCATCTCCTGAGAAGGAACATGTAGCAAGATACAGATCACCTTTGCACACAGGTGAAGAAGAACCATTGTTGGAAAGTTCCTGAAACCTGCCTAGCCATACATGCTTCCTTCTAGATCTGGAGTAAGACAACTTTTCCAGATAAGTGAAAGAAAAATTGCACTTATTTCTATCTCAAATGAGATTTCTGATGTTGTTTCCAAATTAAACCAGCTTCTTGGTCATAATACCACAACACTGCACTGGCCACACAGCCCTCTTGTTTTAAAAGGTTTCCTGTGGATTCTAGCACATTTGACATACACTTTGGTGGAAAACATGTCAACTGGCCCTTCTGAATGGAGATTTCCAGACATGCACAGAATATGCCTAGGAGAAAAAAGTGGTTACTTGCACCAGAAATGGAAAACTCAGTACCCAACAAACAGTAGCAAATTTTCATGTATTAATGATAAAGTATTCAGTATTTATAGTTAGAAATACTCTTTTCATTGATTTCATTATTAGAAGTCCGTTACATCTAAGCATTTTTTTTAAAGCTGAATCTCATTTTCAAATACCCTTAGGAAACAACAGCCACAACAACAAAATTAGAAACACATTACTGAAGACAAAATTAGAAAAACTAAGCTCAACACTATACAGGGAAAATGCAGTGTTAAAATGCATGAGGTAAAATTGTTTTCTAACTATCCCAATGTTAAACATCATTTTGTCCTTGAAATAAGCAAGAGCAGAAATTTGTGACATTCTCTGACAGTATTAAGCACAATTGTGGTTTATGCAAGTTATGTGTTAGATCAGTACATTTTCACAGTATAGTTAAGACCAAAGGGGTTTAATAAGATATTTTTATTTCATTTTTAATTAACAAGCCTTTTTAAAAAAAATTCCTTTAACCCTCCCTTCCTTTGGGACCATTATTGTAGGAAGTCCTGAGAAAATAGTTTATTTTTCAGTACTGCTTACAGAGGAAAGCTGGAGGGATATCTCAAGTGAAAGATTCTTCAGCAAGCATGGAAAAGCCACTGCTATCACACCTATCACATTGGTGGCAAAGGCAGCAGAAGGTGACAGATATCCACCAATTTGTACTGGGGCAACCCCTCAGATAGTTTTAGTGAAGTTTTCTGAGGTTGGTAGGACAAGTGTTTCAGAGCACACGTACTACCATAGCCTGGCTAAGAGATAGGCTTCCCTTATCACTCCTGAACAAGTCTTCATGAAGCAGACATTCTCACACCACCTGTGCACTGTGCATGCACATGTTGTGCAGGATGGGCAATGACAGTCTCTTCTCACAATGTTGTTAAAAAAATGTATTCCCTTTCTTTTTTTTTCAGGAGCAAAAATAGAAACCACATATTTCCAAAACCAGAACTGTGTCATAATAACCAACACAGGACAAGTGGGAAAGTGGGTTGTTGTGGTCTGCAATATCTTTTCACATTAGTAACCCTCCCTTCCTCCCCCTCTTCCAGCCTCAAGCAGGTGGCTGTCATAAACTCTTTAAGGCAACATTGTCAAATGCCTTCTTTAAATATTCTGACGAAAAAGAATCATTCAAATAAAAAGAAATACAGTGATGAAAATACTCTGTTTAGAGCATTGCTTCATATTGGTGAATAGCTCATTTTCTATTCCTGGGTATTAGAGTCGAGCTCAGTACTTTTAGAGATATCTTTAAATAAAGGTTAAAGAATATGTTTGTCCTGTGTTACATACTTAAAATGTCTGTGGAAACAAACAAGCACCCACTTTTTAGGGCACTACCTATGGCAGTATCTGTAGCTCTTGAAACAAGCAGACAGGCCAAATGCACATGGGTTTCACAAATCGTTTCCACCAAAAATCTGCACTTATGAGCTGACTCCTTATCTCCACTTCAATCAAATGAGCTTATTGTTAAAGTTTTACAAAGCAACCCAGCAGCAAGGTGACAGATGAAGGGATTATTGAATAATAGATAAAAATATTTTTAGTCAGCTCAGATGTATTCATGTATCTGAAAAGGCACCAGGAAAAAAGCCCTCAGAATGGTGCTGGCTGAATTCCAGCAAAAGCAACCTGACTGTCAGGGTCCTGCAAGGGCTGGGGTCTTCCTACAGTAGATGGCAAAACAGAACAGCTGGGGAGGCACCAGGAAATCCCAAAGAGTCCCAGCTCCAGGCACTGGGTAACTCTGTGGGGATGGGGACATAGGCCTGTGGTGGTCCCAGCCTCAGGCATTCATAGCTGAGCAAGGCTGTGGGCAGGCAGAGAGTGGCTCTGCTGAAGCATCACTTGGGCAGGGACCAACAGCCCCAGGGGGCTGACATGGGATCCTGGGCTGTAGGCAGTGTGGGGGGAGCCCCAGAGGGCTGGGCAAGGGTAGTCAGAAATCAGGGTGTCCTCAGGGCCCTGAGATAGTTATGCAGAGATGCAACATTAGTACTAAAAAAGCTGTCCATATTTCTGGTCCTGCAATTGATTAATTTTTGATTCTTTTTCAGTCCTAGCTTTATAAGCCAACAATCCTGCCCTTAAATTTGCAACAGCTGGAACTGTAAACCTATTCCCAAGGTCATTCTTCCCATCAGGTTTCTTACAATGTAGTTAAATGTGGGGGCAACAAAGCATTTGTAATGATCTGGACAGCACCTTTCCCCATGCATAAAAGAAGAAAACTACCAAATTGTCTGATTTCAGCACTGTTCTGCTTCTTACCCTGCAACCATTACCCAGTGAGAGTCATTGTTCTGTTATTATAGTCTGAAGAGACAAAAAGTTTTAAAAGATCATTTCACTGCGTGAGCAAGCCCTCTCCCTGTTGCCTTTCCCTTTTAATGAAGATCACAGTGTAGCTGACATCTTTGATCCTGAGAGCCTCTGAAGAAATGAAGGAATAATGACATTATTCACTCTAAGCTAGGGAGATACTGATTGAAACAACATCTCCTGAAATAAAGTAGCAGTGAATAATGAAGTGTCACTTGGATATTCAGAACTTCATTCATTAAAAAACATTTCTGAAAGGAACTGGTTCATGTGTCCCTGGAAACACTAACATAAGACGTGCCAGGCTAAATCAGACTTGGCATTTAGTCTGGAATCAAAGCACTTGAACATAGTCCATCCTCCCATAACACTGACTACAGAGCAGAAACACTTTCTCTTACCTTGTGTACAACTATGAGTCTATATGCAGTAGTGGGCTAAAGAATCTCTTAAAAGGCAGATGTAAACAGGGAATACTTATCTCAGCAGTATTCAAGAAACATAGTCACTCACGATATAAAGGTATGAGAGCCCCCAAAATACTGTATCATGTGAAAAGAACCAAACTTTTGTCTTTTGGACCAGGGACAGTCATAAACCTGCAGCACCATGGAGCTCATTTCTGCCTAATCTTCCTTGATTTTTTAATAGGACACATTTGATTAACTCCTTGCTCCCTTAACTAGACTGCTATAGGCAACTAAGTTAACATGTTCAAAATTAGCTTGGAAGTGTTTAAGTTATACCTTGGGTCCTGTAGAGAAAGAACAGATACAAACTGGGGGTTGAAACTCCAGCATTGACATAGCCCAGTACTTTGGACCTCTCTCCAGAAAGGCATTTCAGCACACATGTATGTGGCAGCTGTAAGGCTCTGAATAGACTTGGCAACTGCTTTAGCTTAATAATGGTGAAGCACGTTGTGAGTTCCCTTCTGGATTGGAAATTGCCTCTGAAGGGTTTTATAAAATGCAGTAGAGCCTCCAGAAGCAGGAAACAACATTTATTCAGTTTCTCTGCTCTTAACCTGAATGCACTGGAACTAGGATATTATGGCATATAACTCAGACATATTTAAGCAAATGTCAGAGGCCATCAAAGGGTCAGCAAAGTCTGTTCTGGTGGGTATGGGAGGGCCCTTTCGCAAAGCTACACAAGCCCAAGTGCCAAGTGACAGAAGTCAGGATGAACACTAGCAAGATGGAGCAAGGAGCCACATCATCTTTCTGTGAGGACTTAGGCTATCGTGCCATTGCAGCGTTGTCTTGGGTTATGGAACCAAAATTGTGTATTCTATTTCATCTGTTGAAAGCAGTTAGGGAAATGTTTTTCTTTATCTCTTGTAACTGCGGGGGGAGGGGGGCAGATGCTTTCTGATAATGGCCCAGCTGTTAAAACCGAGTGGGGCAGTGTTTCTTATCTCTTTCATCACCATTCTCTCTCCATGGGGATATCTGCTGCTAATGGCCCATTAAGGCTCATCAATGACATGACACATTCCATCATCCCATTGTGAGATGCTCCACCCAGTGGCGGGGGAGCCAAGCGTTCCTACCTAGATAAAACTGAGACTCAGGAACACCAGGCATCCTGTTTTCCACAGATTCCCAGAAGACTGGATCCATCTCACCATCACTGGACTTTTTACAGGATCATCTCTACTCCACAGAATCCCATCTATTACTCCAGGAGGATTTATTTGGACTGTTTTCAACACCCTGACCAACAGGGTGTCAGGTCACATCCCTGACTCTGTCAGAGTTTTCTAGGATTTTTTGTTCATTTGTTTTGCTTGCTTGTTTTTTTGTACTAATACATTTGTATTTTTTAATATTCCTAATAAAGAAGTGTTATTGTTATTTCCCATATCTTTGCCTGAAAGCCCCTGTATGCAAAATTACAATAATTTGGAGGGAGGGGGTTTACATTCTCCATTCCAAGGGGAGCTCCAACTTTCACCAGCAGATACCTGTCTTTCTAAACCAAGACAAGCATGCAGGGCCCAAAGAGTACTGCAAGTAGCACAGCTTCATAAGAAAATAGTGTGCAATGCTCTCCTTCTGGTGACAAACCAGTTAAAAAGAAACCCACAACAAGCATCCTCAGGAGAAGAACACCATGCAAGAACCCATCTGTGCACAGACACAAACACACAGAGACACCAGCATATTTATCCAAAACAATCTCACATATCATCTCATTTCAGATCTTGTGGATCACATGGAAGCACAGGGTCATCTACATGCCTATCACTGCTTTTGCTGTTTGGATCCACTTTCTGCATCTCCTGCTTCCCAGCTTCCTCAAAGCGAAGTTGCAGACAGACCGAAATACTGAAAAGTCTCCCTGCCTGCAGACTGCCACATTTGGAAATGGCTGTGTCAGCTGTTATTCACCCCCTGTAACAGCACCATTTGATATTTGAAGCTGCATTTTCATTTCTGGAGAATAATGCACATGCCTCAACTCCCTTCTCTGATGTGTCATCCCACTGCTATTCCTTTCTTCTTTAAGCTACAGTTTGGTATTCTTTTAAGTGAACATGATTACCAATAAAGCAGTCCCCACTGTCTTCCACTCCCTCAGTTTCTCCCAGATCATCTGTTGTACTGTGCCATCATAAATATTTGTGTAGCTGCATGGTTAACCAGATTAAGGAACTGATCCAGATGAAAAACAGTCCCTGGGAAAAAATACGCAATTTTTGCAATATAGTTCCCCACAAAACCATATAAATGCTTATGCTGCAATTGTAAGAAGGTTTCCATAAGAATGGAGATGGCTGATTGAGAAATGGGAAGGGGAACAATCTAGTTTTTTAAGCAGTTTTTCTAGCCTTAATGTGGTGCCACAGTTTGGCATTTACTTTCACCAGCATTTGTCCACAGAAAGCACATAGAAACTCCTGCTTTGGAGAGTAAACATGCAGAGGTACTGAATGCCCAGGGAAAAGTTCTTTGCACAGCAATATCTAACACTTGCCAGCATTGGAGTCCAAGTAAATAAAGTCCAAAACAGTGTTCTTACACTTAAAGAAGAGGATTCTCCTATCAGTGACAAGTTCAAGGATTTTTTGGAGTCAACTGTTAGCACTTCAGAGGCAAACAGCCTATTTCTCTTTCTCTCGCTTTCTCTGCATTTAAAGACAGCTGAGAGAGAATACTGCCTCGTTACCTATTCCACAGCCCTTAGGTGTAAATGGGAGAGAAAAATATGGAAGCATTGGACTGCATTTTATCAAAAAACCTTTTGAAAACAGGTCACCTCCCCATTTAACAGTTTCTAACAAACTAAGCCTAAAACTAGAGACAAAGTCCTGCCACCAATTCCCTCAGTTTCACTTATTTTGTCATGTTTTCTTTGTTCACAATGAAGTGACAGTCCCACTGCTGATACTTCTCAGGATACGTGTGATAATCTTTTGTGAGGCACCTAAAAATTGCAGTTAAATGCAAGCCTGCTAGTGAATAAAGCTACACAGAAGGCAAAAATGTTGCCTCCTCCACTTATAAAAAAAAAAAGGGAGTCAAGTATTACTGTTTTCTCCCCACTGGTTTGTGGTGTGAGATAGCGAGGATACAAAACTAGCTGATGCTATGAGTGGGAGGACTGCCTACAGAGAGAACTCTTATTGTTTCCAGTAACTGTACAATTAACTTAAATTGTGGCTATCTTTTCACCAGTGGGCTTAATGTATTCAGAATAAGGATAGTGTCTAAGTGAACGTTACAATTTCCTGGAGAGATTGCAAACCAGTGATCCTCCCTGAAACTGTATACCATCGCTTACCCTTCACTAAGCCAAAACACGCGGGCTGTGTGTTACCATAGGCTAGGGGACTTCCTCCATGCAGTGTCCGTGCCATGGCAAGCCCAGGCACAGAGCTCTGACACTAACAGTGGGCATATTTAGCCTGAGGCAGTAAGATTGGGGATATAGTGCAGGAAGATAACAGGAAAGGACTGATCCTCATCATATCTACTATTTGGGTAGCTCTGCTAATTTTGATGAAAGCTAAGAGGAACTCAGTTACAGAACTGAGAGGTGAGCATTTTTAGACGTTAAAGGTGTTTGAACTCTAGGAAGCCCAGAGAATGTAAAATCTACTGCTGGGAAGAGACTACTTAAGGAAGTTAGAAGCCTGTTTTTAACATATCCTTGGGAAATCTGGTAAGAAGAATTGCCTTTGAATTTTTCCACCAACTGCCAGTTCCCCACACATCATTCTGTCTCTACTTCTGGTTGTATTCATGTGGCTTTTGGAGCTATGATGGCCTGAGAACATCACCAAGGCAATATTTGTAAGGGCAGATCTTATTTTTATTAAATTGAAGGGACAGGAACCAGATAGATTTTCAGGCACATAAACTCATCTCCATGCCACTGAAATCAGTGTGCTTGGAAGTGTGTCAGAGCTTTTTCTAGCTATACCTGTGTCCTAGGGTGACTTTTTGATGCTTGTATCCCAAATCGTCCGTTCTGTTTGTGCTGTATATTGAGTTCTGTACCTTTAAGACTGATTCTGAGAGTGAACCAGGGAGAGAAGACGCGCGGAGTTTGTTTGGAGAAACTGCCTGACT
>VZUI01096127.1:0-29726 GCA_013401135.1 Cettia cetti | reverse complement strand
TCTATCTATCTATCTATCTATCTATCTATCTATCTATCTATCTATCTATCTATCTATCTATCTATCTATCTATCTGCTGTATACAACACTTTTTGGGGTTTTGAAGGGCTAAAGCATCTACATAATCCTTTATCTATGCCTCAGAAGCTAATGATGTAAGTGGCTTCTTCTAGTATGCCACTGCCACATTCTTACAGAATGCTTTTGATGAATACCATTCATTCTGTGACTGCAACCCAGGCATTGGGTGTTCCCAAGATTTTTCTTGGCAGGACTATGTGTTGTTCCCTTCTCACTCCCAGGTAACTGGACAGTAATTAGGAAAAGGCTGTGCCTCACTGGTTTTTAAAGGCAGAAGATATGCGACACTTAACCTTTTTTAAATCGTTAAAGAATTATAGCAGTCATTTTTGGCTGGGAAACTGCAGTATAAGCAGTGCTAATCCTAAAGCATTATATATTTTTAATTCAGAATTATAATAGGCTAGGATAGGAAGAAGAGAAAATTGTAAAGCTTAACATGAAGGAATATTTAGTTTTATTCAGGAAACTTTTTGGCAAAAATCCCCTGGATCTGCACAGAACCTACAGATTTAAGATGTCTTTGCACAGCCAGAGGCTGAGATCATGGCTGTCTAACTACGGTTGGATATTCTCATATCTGCCAAGTTTAGCCTTAAATAAATAAATGAAAAAAGGTCATGCTTCATGCTTTGTTCAAACTCTTGAAATGGTTCTAACTTAATATTCTAGAGGACAGTGACCTCCCTTTGAAGATTCTGTCCCCCTGCTCAAAATCCTGCATGGAACCAAGAAAGTACTGCTTAAATGAAGCCATGAAATGTCTGAAGGTACTTTCTGGAGTCCCTTAAAATGACCCTGGTTCAAGAAATATGCCCTACTTACTGCCAGGAGTGCAGTAAAGTCAATCACTAGAAATCTATTAGTTGTGGGCAATTGCAAGCACGTTACCCAACATTAACCCACAAAAAAGAAAATTAACACAGTTAAGAGTAGTTCTTGCCAGAGAAAGATGAACAAATAGGAGCAGAAGCTGAGTGGGAAGCTTCTAGCAGCAGGAGGAGGGAACTGTAAAGATCATCTGTTCAGACATGCTTTTTTATTTCTCCCCCCGCAACTCCCCAGGTATCTTTCTCTCTCACTCATGATTTTAAAGACACAGATGCAAATACACCTAATAGCTACTGTGAAATCTGTAATAACAATCAACCAGCCAGGAGGCAGTTTTCAAGGACCACTGTGATTGAGGGTAATGTTTTTACAATGAGGTCATGTCCAAAGGCAGTGTCAGCTGATGGCAAACTTGTACTTGAGCACTGAATGAGCACCTTGTCTTGCATGGTCCCTGCTCCAGAGAGGCTGCAATCTTATAAATCTGGCACACACATACATGGCTGTATTTTTAAAATTGCTCATGTTATGGTTTTTGGGTTTGTTTTTATTGTGTGTCTGAAGTCATTGTATTCTTCTTACTTTACCTACCACTATTTACTCACGCCTTCACTTAATACTTCAGCAAGCCAGTTTTGTCTAATGTGATTTTTTTTTTAAACTCACAGAAGTACTATCAAGTTGTGTGAAGACAAACACGAGATCAACAGAAGGGAAGCAGCAAATGGGGCAGAGTGTGTTTTCTGGTAGGTCTGCAGAGAGAGTAGGAAGCCTGGTCTGCTTGCTCTTATCTTCTCCTTTATTCACAGTTTTCTCATACAATTTCCTTTTTCCTCAGAAATCCCCATCTCTGTGGAAGTTCAGCTGCATCTGTGTTCTGTGACACTGTCACTGTTCAAATGGCAGGATGGAGAGGAAAGTACCCACAAGTCAAACCAACTGAAATAGGATTTGGCCAGAGTGTTTTGCTTAGATACCTGCAAGCCAAAAAGCCAAGGAAAAATGTCTTGCCTTGTGCTGTATTCATGGCAAACCATGTAGTGTCTCACGTGGCATTTTGTGAGCTCCAAAGCAATGAGCTGTGTTTCCAAGTACCTACAGGCACTTCAGGTCTTTGCAGGCTTGTCATGAAGGGACTTGAATACCACCAGTTAGTTTATACAAATTAAAATGTGAAATAGCTCATGGCTCTTTCTGGTATGGTAAGATGGTTCTTTGCACTGTGTTACCCTTCAAAGGTGACTCTTCACTGAGTTTAATATCCTAACTCCTTATACTGAACCCAGAAGTCAGTATTTTAAAAAGTAATTATGTTAGACATATATAAATTCTTGTTTGATCAACCTTTCTGTTAGAAACTAAAATTTTTTAGGAGTAACCAAATGTTCTTAGTATTTCAGTCTGCTGTTACAAGTTTTTATATTACCCTCCAAAATGAGAAAAGGAGGTCATTCAGTCATTAAAACACCTTTCTGGGGGTATTTTGAGACACCTTTTGTTTACCATCAGAGAGTATTGTTTCAGGGTGATTGGTTTTTTGCTTATTTTCTGCTCCCCACTAAATAGAGTCTAAGGGAGACAGAATCCATTTGGTCATCAGGAATAACAGTTTACTGGTAGGGTTTGGTTTTGTTTTCTTAGGTGGTTTTCTTTTTTTTGGGGGGGTGGTAGTGTTCATTTATTATATTTAAAAATTACAAAACTTTTAAAAATTTTTATACATTCCATGCAAAAGAATTTAGGAAAAATAATGGGCGTGGGTTAGTGTTACCGAGGAGGACAGCAGTAAGGCTATAGTAGTACAAGTTTAGTGTAGATTTGTGTTTGACCAGTGGAGCTCTTTGCTCCTGATTGTGGTGCTAAATAAAATGTGGAGGGGTTTTCAGCATGGCTCTTGAAACACAAGTTGAATTTTCTTCCTTGCAATAAAGAAAAAAAAAAAAGATTTTTATGCAGATTTATTGAGAGTAGAAATCCAGGAAAAAATCCAATCAGCTGTGACTTTGTTTTACAGCTTCCTCCACCATATTTCTGTTTTTCCAAGTTGTATTATTATTTTTTTAGTTTTATGTCTAAAATGATCCTTCAAATTTTCTTATGGAACACTGTCTGGGCTTTCCTCCTTTCCAGTTGTTCATACTTAATTCATAAAATTTGAATAAGTGCTACAATAACATATAATTTAATGATTTTCCTTAACCATTTTCTTCCATCTTCCACATGTATTTGGAATATTACATGGTAGAGAAAGTTCATTTTGAAATGAATGAGCTGGGCCGGACTTTATAAATTCCTTAATTACTTGCATATCAGCTGGGGGGGAAAATCATATCAGGTCATCACTGGAAAATGCTGACACAGCTCTGATTTTCAGTAACTTTTAGTTATCTTAAACTTTCTCATTTGATTAGAAAATCAGAGGCATTAAGTAAGTTCATAAAAGGGGATGCTGTGGTGGTGCTGTTAAAGTGCTGTTGAACTGTACAGGTGTGGTACCAGGGGTTACTAGAGAAGGAACATGTCTGGAGCATGGCATTTGTAAAACTTGAAAAGTCCTGTTTTTAATACTTGTAATGATACGCCTACACATTATTAATATCAGGTTAGGTTTACGGGGTTTTTTGTGATTTCTGTTGTTTGCGTTCTTGTGGTTTTTGTTGTGTTTTTCTTGTAAGTAGTTTTTTGTTCCTTAACTGTGGAGTAATGTCTCAGAAGACTCCACTTATTTTGGTTTAAATTATGACCAGATATGATGGGTCTTACGTTATTATGACCAACCCTTCAGCTGAGGTCAGAAGTTATGAATGTCTTAAGCTATTTCATCAGCTCAGTGAACTTGGAAAAAGCAGATCTTCTCTCCTGCAGCCTGTTAATCACTGAAGAGCACAAAGACATCAGGGTGGTGCTGAATAGCACCAAATGTCTCGTTGCACTGCCTACATGTAATTGTATTTAGACTCATCTTTGTTCATTTTGCTTTCTTCTGCTTTTTCAACTGGTAAAAACACATCCTCTTCCTCCTCCTTTTTTTAAATCTACCTTGCTTTCTAGAGCATGGACATCTTATCAGATATGGATTTTGGTAAGGAATCAGTTAAGGAGGGAGGACGGAAAGAGGGATGAGTTTTGATGTCAGCTCTGTCTCATTCTGTAAGACTGAATTTTGCCATTTCTTATACTGGTGTGTTTCACTTGGGCTTTTGTATTTTGAAATCACTTAGGAGTTTATCAGGTAGCAGAAGATGAGAAACACAAAGTCTAAAAAAATACCTGAATTACCCAGGTGGAGCAGATGATAGTGCAAGTTCAAAGTTGTACTGAAAGTATGGGGGAAATGTTACAGGAATGGAGTGAGATACAGATACTTGTAATAATAAGTTAAAAGTTCTATGCTTGTAAAAACTGAAACCTCTCTGTGGAAAAACTGCTTTTGTCCATTCTTTTTATTCTAACCTCAGAATTCCTCAGCATAACTATTGGATTTGCCACACTACAGGCCATACCTTTGCCATCTGCCAGAAGAAGTACTTTTAGCTCTTGGAACCTGTAGAGTTTGGGGTTTTTTTTAACATCTTTAGGATGATAACTTCTACCACAAGTGATATAAATTTGGTAATTTTAGATATTATATTGATATTTAGCTTACTTTTCCAAATCTAAATTATTAAGTGCAATAATTTGAATTTTAGCATAGAGAGGAATAGAATTTTATTTCTGCTTTTGACCTCATTCCTGCTGACATGGTACAGAAAATGGTACATGAAATTAAGCCACATCCTTACATAGAAATACTGTTAGACTGTTAGAAATACTGCTTTGGCCGGAACAATTGGGCTCTGCTTAACTGATCTAGAGCAACAATTGGTGTTGCTTGGGAAAACAAGTTGGGGATGAACATTCAGTTACTGTTCTCAACCCTGCTTGAGCTGGTCAGGGGCCTACAGTGAATATTCTTGATTTGATGTTTAAGGTGGTTGACTTGAATCTGGCATGAGACTCAAAGCAACAATTACTGGAATAAGTACTTCCTTTTGAATATAGAGTGTAATAACCTCCCCCATGTTTTTCTTTAATAAGCTATTATAGCATTTGGATGTTTTCTGTTGTCTTCTCATGAAAATTTCACATTTGAAACACATTACCATGTTGTGATTGTTCTTTCACTGCAGGAGGTGAACCATCCAGATCCTTGTGAGTGGCTTCTTTCTTTAGTAGGAGTTGCAAGCATCATGTTCTCTGCTTTAATAGTTCTACCTGCACATTAGTTTGGGAGCCAATTACTGTTTGAAAATCTGGCTTTGGAGCTTTCCAGACTTTTTTTCTCCTTATCTTGGGAGGTTTTCTTTTGCCTCCAAAGTGGGTTGTTAATCTTACGGTAGCTTGAACAGATGCTTTATTTCAGGGTTACTGGCTTCTCCTGCTTCTTTTCTAAGCAACAGAAAGTTAATACAAACAGACCCTTCCCCTTGGAAAATCCTTTTGATTGCCTTGAAGTGAAATTGAAGAGAGGGGTGTTTTTTTGGGGAGGGAAGGGCAGGATTGTTTGGTTTTAAATAAAATGGACATTTGAGACATGCTTCATGTCTCGCAGCACTAGGATATACTGCAGGAGAACTGCAGGAGGACCAGTTAAAGCACTGAGGAGTGGCTGCTTTAAGAAAAGAGCCTGTATTGACTTTGTTCCCTCTGTATTTTCACATGTGAGTAGGGATCAAAGAAGTAGGTTCTGCCAGTGGTTCATAGCAGGATAGCATTGGAAAAGAGAAGACCAGATGCTTTTCTACTTAGGTTATTTAGATCTTTCTATCTTATATTCTAAGAAGAGTCCAAAGACAGCCTGGTAACTGTTACCTGGTATTTTCTGGTAGGCTCACTGAACATCCCAGTCCTAGGTTGGAGGACCAGCTTCCATGGTGTTCCAACAAAAAAAAAACCAAACAAACAAACAAAAAAAACAAAACAAAACAAAACAAAAACCAACCAACCAAACAAAAAAAATGCTGAGAGCAAAGTTTCTAGTAATTTTGTAAAAGGCAAAGGTTTTTCCTGATTTTTGCTAACTATATGGACCACTTGCCATTAATATTTAGTCAAAGACAATAATCTCTCCACCTGTAGCAATCTGCTCCATTGAAATAGTTCCATTTTGACCTTTTCTGTTGGAAACATACACAATTTGTCACTAGAAGGTTTGGGGGCATTTCTAGGAATGAAGCAGTAGGACAGCATTTGGGGCTTAACCACTGTCCAAGCATCTTTCATTTGCTACTATCTCTGGAGTAATTAATGGTCTCACTCCTTTAAGGCTTACACACAATTCAAAAGTAATGGTTATTATAATAGCTGAATAAAGGGACCCAAGTAGAATATCATGGAACTTTTTTCAGTTGCTACTAACAGTCTTTATATGCTTTTTTTCACTAATAATTTTAGGAATCCTTGTTACTTGCACAAGATTTCTGCCTCAATTTAGTTTCTCCTAGGGCACAGGCACTAGCTGCAATTAGGTGAGAGATGTGTGGTGTGAAATGTGAAAGCAACTTGACATCAAGGAAAAAATTGAAACTCTAATTTCACTGAGGTCAGTTGGCCATGGAGCAGACAAGTTTCTCTATCCTGGAGTCTGTTCATGGCCCTGCATGTTCCAATTGCTGTATGTACTGAAGAAAGGCAGTTCTAGGGAATTTGCTTTCAGAAAAGGATGATGTGCAGAGCTGTCTTACACTTGAGGGTTTTTGTTTGCCTTAGCTTGCCCTATTTTGCAGTAACATCTTAAGCCTGCTGACTAGTCCTGCTTGAACATGTATGATTCCTAGACTTTTAAATGTTAGTTTCTCTAGTGGGATACTTCTCTCACTAGTTAATAAAACAATATAGTTGCCTTCAGAGATTTCTTAACTGTGGCTTTATTTCCCAAAAGAGGGAGGTGCCCCCTTTCCAAAAGTCTTTGCTGTAAGTGACAGCCCTAGTAGGTGTCATTATCCCAAGTGCTGTACAAACAGAAATCATGCAACAATTTCTTTTTCAAGAAGAATCCAGACACTACTTCCCTGCCTTCCCCCTAATAAAGTGAATATTTAGGTAAAGCTGGAATCTGGATCTTTCTAATCCTTTCTTAAAGTGCATGCTGACTTAACCACTTGTAGAAGAAAGCAACAGAACATCCACAACGTGCTGCCTTCGTCCTTAGGAATGGATGTGGGTTTGGTCCACGCTATGTGCACAAGAAACTCTGTGGTTTTATCCTCAATTTGGAGACTTTACAGTATTGGAGATGTTGAGGTTTGTGTTTTGGCTCTGTCTCCAGAAAGGAATTCTTCAGGACTGTCATAAGCTCCAGTGTGGCAGTATCACCCGCAGAGGTCCTGAGGGGTCTCTCTGCTACAGACAGATGTGAACTTCTGTTCTTATTAGTGAAAAGAAGAAGTGGTTTAAAGAGACATTCAATTGGGAGACGCACTTCATAGAGTGTAATAAACACCTTTGTGAGCAGTAGCAACCTTCTGCACTGGTTGTGGGGGGTACTGTTACATTCCCTGAAAAATTGAAAGTACTTAAGCCTTGCTTTTGATGCAGTTCCTTCCAAGACCAGCATGGTGCTTTCAGCAGCACTTCTGAGATCCCTAAAACAAGGTGGTCTTTCTTTTTTCTTCTGTGTTTGTCCAGTCTGTCTTTTTCACACCAAAGCTTTAAGGCTTCTTTTAGGCCCTTCTGTCCTGAGGCTGTATTTTGAGGGGTTTTCCCCAAACAATACCATTGCTTCTTCCTTTTTCACCTACGAAATGAAAGTATTGTCAGTAAAGATTTTGAAGCATAGGTTTCTTTCTTTTCTTCTGATAACTACAGTCTCTTTAAAAAAAGATTTTCTCTGTGTCCATTTGCCTAAACACTCACCAATCAAAGAGCAGTGAAGGGTGAAGTTGTGAATAAAAAGGGAAGTGTGGTGCTCACTGATCTCAGTGGGTAGTTTGTGGTATGCTGCCTGTTGCAAAACGTGTCTTGGCCTTGGCTGTGCAATATCCATCCCTGCTTGAGGCCTGACTGCTGTAAAGAGCAGCAAAATAGAGCCTTCTGTGGGGGACATGGCAGCAAAAGGAGAAGAGATGGAGTGGAAAACAAATTAATGTTAGGTAGGCAGCAGCAAAAACAATGGTCTATTTGTTAAGAGTGTATTGCTAGAAAGGCTGACTGGGGTGTCTGGGGTTGAGATGGGACATATTTGCTTAGCTTGGGTTGGGAGATTAAATAGTGACAGATGGTTCACATGGTTTTCTAATGCAGGAGAAGGTATGAAGCACGTCTGTGTTTGTGTGAGAGAGCGCCAGAGCATGGAGGATTGATTATGTGTGAGAAGCTTAACATGTGAGTGCAGTGTTTGTGTGCAAGCATGCAAGGGCAGGAGTGTTTGTGTCAAAGGACGTGTGTGAGAGAGAACTTGTCTAGTGGTGTACAGACATTCACGAGGGATATTCTCCTGTGGATGTTGTAGTTAGAGAGGACCCAAACAGATTTGTGTAGGCTGGTTTTGTTGTGGCTTTTTTTTTATTTTTTTTTTTTAAGCTGATCTGACTTGCCTCACTGTGAAAATAGAAATGCTCCAAAGATGTATTTCCTTGCTGAAATGTTCTTTTCTGCAAATATTGCAAGTTCTTGAAACATCATTATTTTTAATAAAGCATTCTGTCATCGGACATAAAAATTTCTCTTCCTATATTTTAAAGTACGATGAAGCCAAGTTTTGCAGTACATACCTAAGTCATAACATATAGAAGGCACTTAATTTGTGGACCATTACAACATACTTTGGGTCATGTTGTGGCCAAAGGCTGTGGCTTAATTTACAAAAAAAATATTGTAATCACATTGACATGCACTTCCTGAACTTGCACTTTTTTTTTTTAAATGGCCGTATTTTTAAATTTTTTCTTTTAATTTTTACAGTAAGAAACATTCAAATGTTCATTATTGGGCACAATGGACAAGGATCTGGAATTGTCAGCAATCTGTCAGGAGGTTATGGTTCTATCCAGAATTTTCCAGTAAGGTTAGAAGTATAGCTTTATATATTATTATTATTTGTTGTTGTTGTTGATGTATTTAATATAATTAGATTACTTGGCAAATAAATATAAATCAAGGTTTGACCAATAGTGCTATGGCTTAAAAATGTGGAGGATGATCAGATTGTAGAAAAACTTTGATTTGCCGCTGTGCTGTTCAGTCAGAATACTTTGGAAGAGCGCAAACACATCAAATCTGGACAAACTAAGAGTAAGTCTTAGCAAAGCCAGTTTGATGTTATTCTATTTTCCTCTAGTTCCTCTGTAGGAGCAGTTTGTTGGGAGTAGGAAACTGAACATTTTTTAAGGATCGCCTCACTTTGGCTCTCAGCTTACTGAACACATTGTAAACTTTTTTATTCTAATATATGTAAAAATAGCGTGCCAAGAACAGCCAGAGAGAGAGAGGTGTTGAGCATGAAGTTAGGCTATTCTTTTTTTTTAACATATCAGATAGTCCAACATGTTAGGAGAATGTGTTCTGCCACAGTCATGCTGCTCCCCAATCATCTTTCTCCTGCACAGCAGGGAAAAACCATTCAGTGGGAAACTGCAAGGTCAGAGTTGGGCGCGATGGAGAAGTCACTTGGAGGGGTCTGTAACTTCCATGTGCCTCAGAAGTGTCCTGCCATGCTGCTTGGAATAGGCAAAACAGTTCTAGCAGGAACTGGGAAAACTATGTCTTCGTTCAGAGAGAGGTAGGAGGAAAGGCCTTGACTATTCAGGGACAAAAGAGTTGGTGGTGGACAGATGTAACTGTGCTGTCTCAGGTGGTCTTGGATCCTTCCAAAGAACAGGCAAACAGTTCTTATGTGGGGAAACCAAATTAGAGGAGCATCTCCTGATGTCTGTCAGCAGAGGATGAATTTTTACTCTGGAGCAGAATGATGTGAGCCTGGCACCATGAGGTTTCCATACATCCATTTGTATTTGTAGTGTGTGATCGTCATATACTGTAAACCTCAGGACATGAGAGGTATAAAAGAGCTGTTCGCATTTTACTCCTTTGGCATGAAGGTAACTTTGACCCTTAATTGCTGAATTATTTTGCATGCATTCATACTATTGGAAAGTCAGATAAAGCTGAGAGAGAATAAGCTGGCTTTCAATCTTCTTTCCCTTTTCCCCCACCTCAGTTCATTGTATCATCACTAGGTTTTTTTGTACCTTTTCATTATTTTTGTCTTCTTGCTTGCAATGTTTCTGACTGTGTCTAGTTACTCTGCTGTGATTAGTGACATATGGCCTGGGAGAGTTAATTAATAACTAATTTGAGTAATGTTTGTAATGTTTCTGTCAGAAGACTGGTGCTCTGTAGGTATGTCTTGTCTCCCTTCCCCCTTTAGAAAGTAACTTAAGTTCTATTCTCAAAGTTTTTAGGAGTAAACCCTTAAGATCAGAGATCTAAATGTTTTATCTCATTCTGAGATTCTCTGCTGCAACATTGTTCCTCTTCACATACTTGAAGACATGCTATTGTTGTGATGTAGATCAGAACTTCAGCAAATTTTCAATGAAGAGTGGAGCTTTGGACTGAAAATTGTCAGAGCTTTTTACTGAATGACTTTGTGTTACCATGTTACTCTCTTGAATCTGTGCCTTCCAGGTGCTTTCAGTCTTTCCTTATATATATTTCAGCAGTGCTTACACACTGTGGTCACAAATGTCAATATGCAGTTAGACTGGTTTTGACCCCAATTTTGAAAATTTGGCAGCTTTCTTTATCCCCTTTACCTATAAATTATTTTTAAAAAACAATTTAAAAATTGAAGTCGTGTTAACTCAAAGTATTTTTTTCATTCTGAAATGCCTTCCTAAATTGAGACAGGCATTTGTGTGTTTTTGATAAATGGTGGTTGTATTTACTTAGCTGTTCCTCAGTAGTGTTACCTATTTTTCATACGTCTGATAAATGAGGTTCTCTGTCACTCTTACGTTCCAAAGCTTGATTACAAAAATGCTTTCACTTTCAAAGTGAGCCATTTTTTTTGTCACAATCAGGACTAGTAAGTTTGCTGAAGTAAATCAGTGATGACTTTGATTTCAAGTTGTATCACACCGTTGTCCCCACATGAAAGCAAGTAATGGCATCTTGCCAACCTTTAGCCAGTACAAGTTATAAGGAAGCACTAAACTGTTTCTTTTTCTATTGATCTGTGGAATTAGGTTGGAAAAAGTTTTGAGTAGCCAAGCCAGACAAATGGTGGTTTCTTATATACCTCCTCTTCTCCTCTTCTGTTTTCATAATTATGGCTGGTTTTTCTTTTTCCTATGTGGAGGGGGGAGATGGAGACTTCTCATAGAACAGCTTAATACATGATGGTTTTACTGTAGTTATAGTGAATCAATTAGAGATTTCAAAAATTCAGTCATGCAAAATAGGATGGCATTTCAGGGTAAGACAAAACATAATAAAGCATGAAAGTTGTCAGCACAAAGTACTAGTAACTATACAGGAAAAAAATATTTCCCCAGAATGTGTGATTAAAGCTGACGGCCTGAACATGCTGGAAGATATTTGTAAAGACTAAAACTTGTTCAAAATTCTAAGAGCTTGCCCCTGCAGTTTTTGATCTGGCCTTGTTATAGGAAAAGCATAGGCAAGCTTCTTTTAAAACCAGACATCTTATGCACATTCTCACATAGGATTCAATATTTCATAGTTCTCAGTTCAAAAGTAAAATAAGATCTGATGGTATTGGGTATGTGTCAATATAGAAATTTTAATGCCCTAAAATAAAACCTACAATCTAAAATATTTTTGTTCACAGAGTAATTTCCCATCTTACAATTATCTAACAGAATGCCTTGGGAATAAAGACTAGTTCTCAGAATAAGCATGTGTGAATTGGTCTCTATTAATTGTAAAATAATAAAGTTTTCACATTTGCATTGCTGAAATATTAGAAGTTCCAATAGTGGTTCTGAAACAGCAGTGAAATGTAAAATCTTGGGTTTAGTGGTTTTGGTAAAGACTTCTATAGGACTGGCTTTTCTCCTTAGTCAGTGTAGACTGTTTTTGAACCTAATACATGTTAACAGTTTTGTTAAGTTTTGATTCATATTCTCTAAAGAGGCTTAGAACATTCTCTTTCTTAGTGATGGCCAAGTGACAGCAGGGCATGATCACTCATCTTTGAATTTGTTCCACTGTGACAGGGAAGTAGTCACAGAGGGGCTGGTTTCTAAATTACAAAAGAGACTGCTTTGAGAGGTGGTGCTGGGCTTGGGACCGTTTCTTATGAGGAAATATGTTTGTCATATTCCTCTCCTCTCTTGTCTTGCTCAGGGATGTGTTGAGTGACTTCCTTGCAGGCAGGGCTAGTTGGAGGACCTGTGAGATAGTTTCACAGACTTTGTCAGCTGTGTGGTAAAACCAGAACTGTCTTTTTCAGAAAGTACTTGCTTTCATCTTGGCATGCCCACCTTTGTTTCTGCTGCCAAACAAAGCACATGTAGTAGAAGTTACTTGCTCCTTCTGTTTTTCCAGTTGCCTTCAACCAGTGTTTTCTCTGGTAGTATTCTCATTTTGGCTCATTTTTTGCAGTCAGGGAACTTACTCTCCCCTATGCAATGTACCAAACAAATGGATGTTGGATATCAAGGAAACAACAGGGAAGTTTGCTTTGGGAGAGTATGTGGAACATGGAAAATGGAACTTAATTAGTGTATGTAGGAAAAATACCATTTTCCTTAGGAAAAAGTTACACTGATTTTATTAGACATGTAACCAATACAGTTTAGTACACATTAATTGTTGTTAAAGTGGCTTTAAAATTCATTTAATACATTTAATTTTACTTCAGTTTTTCAGATACAAGAAAACAGAGTTGTTCTGTTGATGTGGAGGGCTGAAAAAAGACTTTTCTTTTTTATCTACCTCTTTTTTTTCTTTCCTTCCAGCTTACGGGAAGACAGAAATGTTTTCTAGCTAAATACTGTTTCCAAGGACAAAAAAAAGCCTGCAACTTCAATGGTTTCTACTTACTTGTGTTAAACATTTGTGGTTTTTCTTGTCAAGGAATATTTCAGCTGTAAACTGTATTCTTAAATAATTTCGAGTTAATACAGTTAATAATAATAATAATAACAACAACAACAACAAAAACAATTTTTAAAAATTGTATGACCTGAATATTTAAACTTATTCTCCTTTTTCCACTATGGTCTTAATATATAAGGCTGTGTAGATAGAAATATTTGCATGCTAAGGAAAACCATTCTATCAGCTTCTAATTTGTCTTTAAAGACAAAAATATTACGTATTGTAATATATACACAATCATAAAACTGTACCCATTGCATTATGAAGGGAATTGCTCATATGGCAACAAACCGTTTAAGATAGCTGTGTAGCTCCAATTCTAAGTTACTTTAATTTTTAATTTTTATGTGTTATATGAGAGTTTTGTCCCTTCTCCCACAACTGAGTTTGGTTATTAAGGAAGTAGTTCATGCCCTAAAGGGGTAATATATAAACAAGGCAAGAACTTTATCATTTCAGGGCACAAGTCACTAATGATGATTCTCATCTCTTCCAATTTACAGATGTCTCACTGTAAGTCATTTAATCATAGCTGGTCAGCTTAGGTTGCCTTTGTATTCAGTGGAGAATATTTTCAGTGAGACACAGGCACCACCAGATGGTGATTCATCTAATCTATTTTAGACACCTATTTTAAGACGAGATGAATCACTCACTGAAGGAGCCTTTCTCATAGAATCACAGAAAAATTTAGACTAGCAGGGCCCTCTTAAAGTCACTGATCCAACCCCTTACTCAAATCTTGGATGACTTCCAAGTTAGATCGGATTGCTCAAGGCCTATCCAGTTGGGTTTTGAAAATGTCCAAGGATGAAGAGTTTCCAGCCTCTCTGAGAACTTTTATCAGTGCTGAACCACTTTGATCAATTTTTTTCCTTATGTCTGATCAGAATTTCCAGCATCACAATTTGTCACAAATTGTCTCTTCTTTTGTCATGTGCTTGTGGGAAGACTCCCATTCCACCTTCTCTTCAAATCGCCTTTAGCTTGTTGAATCCAGAAATTGGCTCCTGGCCTTCTCATCTTCAAGTAACCTAACCCAGTTCCTCTGGCCTCTCCTGGCATATCTTCTAGCACCTTCAGCTATTTAAGTAACAGTCTTAGTCATTTGGTGCTCCACTACTGTGCTTTCTCCAGTTTGTCAACACCCTGTTTTTTGATGTCTGTTTTTGCAGAGCTGCTAACCTGTCCAACCAGTTGGTCCTCAGCTTGTACTGATTTTTTTTTCTCTCTGCTGACTAAAAAGGAAGCCAGTGGTGACTAGGCTTAATGCTAAAGTTAGGTCATGTAAATAACAATCTAAACGCTGATTGCTATTACTAGATTAATATTAAATTTGGATGTGTTGCTATACTTGTGATCTTAAGTCTTGAAATCCTGCCTGCTTATTAAATGCTCAAGAGTTTGGACGTGCCAGATGGATACGTTTTCAGTAATGAGTCTGCTTGAACTGAGTACTGCAGGGGTCTATCCTGACACCTGCCAATGAGTATTTTTGGCAGTAACCTGGAGGGGATGATGGAGGGCTTGTTCTTAGTTTGCAGATGATACCGAAGTATAGGAACCAGTCAAAATGCTTAAAGGCAGAGCCTCTGTTGAGGGACCTAGACAGGCCGGACGGAAGGGCTAGCAGGAGCTTTATAAAATTTAGCAAGGACAAATACCAAGTCCCACACCTGGGGTAAAACCCTACCTTGGAACAATACAGGCCAGGGGACATCTTGGCAGAAAAGAAATTCACGGGCCTGGTAGAAGACAAGCTGCGTGTAAGTCAGGAATGTGCCCTGGCAGTGGAGGCAGCAGCTCACAGCATGCTGGGCTGTAGTAACAGAAGTATGGCGTGTAGGTGGAGGGATGTGGTTATGTCCCTCTAATCAGCAATTGTTAGGCTGCCCCAGAGAATTGTGTTCAGTTTTGGATCCCCAAATAAAGGAAAGACATTGCTAAATGTCTAATACAGAGTTTAGAGGAGGGTCACCAAGATGGCTGTGGCTGGAGCACATAGCAGGTGAAGAGAGGCTGGAGGAATTGGGCTTGTTCAGCCTAGAGAAGAGGTGACTGCAGCTGGAGCTACTAGTAGTCCACCAATTTCCACAGAAGGTGGAAGGCTCTTCAGAGCAGTGCATGGTAGAAGGACAAGAGACAGTGGACCTAAGTTGCTACAAGGGGTTTAGGTTAGCTTTAAATGAAAAGCTTTTTCACTCTGAAGCCAGTGAAGCAGTTTGCTCAGATGGGTTGTTCAACTTCCATCATTGAAGGTTTTCAAGATCAAACTGATAAACTCCTGATCTTAGCTTGATCCTGCTTTGAGCAAAAGGTTGGACTAGAATACTCCAGAGACTTCTCAAAGCTGAATTATTCTATGATTTCTATAAATTTCATTTAGCATCTTCATCTTGCCTTTTAAAATTATTTTTTATTCCCTTTGAGGAGAGGAGGCAGATGCAGAGATAATTTTTTTTTTCTTAAAATACTGTATAAGAAATGAGAAGTACTTCTATGAGTTGGTGAAAATGTGGCATTTAGGCATAAATTTCATTAGTCACCTTTCATGTATTTCCATATATTTCAATTGCTATATTCCTTTTTTTTTTCTATATAGTAATAAGGTATTTTAAAAGCACCTCTTTAGAAAGAAGGTGCTACTGAAGGGATCTCCAGATGAACTACTTAGGATGCTATTCATACAATTACTAGATATAGATAGAAGTACTGCTTTTCAGCCTAATGAGTTCGTCCTTCATGCAGTCCCAAAACACTCGTGAGTACAGTGTTTATCCATTCTGTGCTGTTCCTTTAAACAAAAATACCACTGGGCTAAATTCAGCTCTGCAGTTACTCTGATCTCAGACAGATCTCTGCAATCTTGTTGATTCAGCTTTAGTGATATAAAAAGAAAAAAGCTGAATGAGTTCTTAAGACATTAATGGTTAAGGCTAGCAGGGTATTTTCAGAACTAACCTTAAAATACTTGAGTGTGAAATTAGGCAAGTGCTTTTAAAGGAAGGTCCAGAACATATTTTTATGTATCAGTCTTGTTCCAAAACGGACTTCTGTGTCTATGGATCTTCACTGCAACACTATCCAGCATCTTAAATTTGAAGCTGGGTTAGAACAAGCTGGGTTAGAACAAAACTGGTTTTTAGACCTTTACCTTGCTCAGTGGATCTGTGAACCTGTCTGAACGAACTAAAATCAGCCACAGAAAGAATATTTTGCAGCAGCCACTGTCTGAGGCTTTTGGCAGACCTTGCTAAGCCATTGCAGTTTTAAAAGCACGCTCACGACTCAAGGCAACAAAATGCACAAGTGGGAGACAGTTCCTTTACTTAGGCTCTCTTCAGCCTCAGCTGGTGTACTGGATGTGATTGACCCCTTCCAAGCTGGCTTAAAATTGGAGGATCTCTTGCCTCCCCACACCTGTGAGGTTCAGATGACATGACTCAGCAAAATTATACCTGTGTTCCTGCTCGCCTGTGTGCTTTAGACTTCCTGCCTCAGTGGTGTCTGTGTTGTCCGTGCCCTACAAAGCTCTACTGTCATCAGAGCAGTGTCAGCATGCTCACATCTCTAAGCTATGGGTCATGTATGTTTTGAGCCTTCTCACTGCCAAAACTGAGGATGTATCCCCTGCTTTGGCTCCTTACATGCCTGCTTTCCTTAGTTCATTTCCTTGGGTATTGAGGTGGAGGGGGTGAGGTGAGACTGAGCAGGACTCATGCAGGCTCTATGCTTGCCTCCAAGAGGTTGGAAGGTTGGAAATTACACTGCTGGTGAGGTTTAGCTGCTGCTAATTTTTTGACAACAGTTTATGGTAGCGTGTTACTGGCCTTAGGGAAAATAAATGGCTTCAGTAGAATGTATGAAAAAATGTATATTAATTATAGCAGAAACTAACTTTTCTTGAGGAGCAGATAGTTCACTGGGTTTTGGGCTAGGAAAAATGATTGTTGCTGGACTCAAGGACAGGAATCTCATGGGAACTGCTCTCTTACGGCAGAGTAGTAGAATGATATTACTGTATTAAAAAAAAAAAATCTGTCCAGTTAACACAAAACAGCTTTCCTTGCTAGGAGCTGTGATTTTTTTTTCCCGTGTTTGTAAAGCAGAAGTACTGGAACTGCACTGCAAAGCTTTAAGTGACTCTCTGCCTTCCTGGTGTGGGTGCTGTATCAGTGTGCTGGCTGCAGGCTCTATGTAGTTGTCAGGCTTCCATACAGGCATCATTGAGCATTACCCATCCTGCCTGGGTAATGTCTTGAAATTCCTCCTACATTTTGTTCCTTCATGCTGATTGTTCACCTTAATTCCATATCTGCTGTGTGTAGCCTAGGTGTTGTGGCTCATGTTAATTGTTACCTTCTGACAAGGGCCTGTGCATCACAGAGGACATATTTTATCTGCTAGGGTCTTTTTCTGTCCTGATAGTTTGCCAAAAGGCCTTGGAGGTAGGATATTCACATCATTAAAAAAAAAATAAAAGATTCAAACCCATAAGCAAAATGTGCAGGGTTACAGGTATGAAATGCTAAAATGTTTGCTTTTCCTCATACAAAGGGATTTCCTCGAGTCAAGCTTATAGAAGCCCAAGCATACAGAAACCCTCTGTATGTTGACAGATGTAAATTGATGGAAGTTGGATGATGATAATATGCTATTTGTAGACACATCCTTTCTAGATACATCTTATTACTTTGCCTGGTGAGGTAAGCCTACAATAGTGATGGGCATGTTAATTCTATCAAAATTAGTAATTTCCATCCTTCAAGTAGGTGGGTTATTGATTATATGTAACTAGCATTCTGATAGTTAAATTACATTAAGATCAGTTTCATAACAAGATTTTAATCTTTTATTGCAATGGTACTATAAACATATATAGAATTTATAGAATAAATAAACATATATTAGAATACAGTAAGAAAACCCAAGCCCCTCAGAAAAGAACCCCAAGCCCACTTTCCCCTTAAAATAGAGAGATTTGGTCAATATCTAATATGAAAAAATCAGTATCAGTGTGTTAACTCTTTTGTTTTTTCTGAGAACATACAAAGCAAATTCTTCAGTGAGTTTAAACTTGTTTAAATGATTCTTGAAAATAATTTAATAATGAATACTAATTCTTTTAAAGAATTATAAAAATTAAGTCAACTTTTTAACCTGAATTATCTTTAATCATGAGAAAATTCTCTTGCCCATCAATCTTGATAAATGCTACAAGTGCTTTGTACACAGGCTGTACCCAAGGCTGTAAACCAGTTGACATGCATGTGTCTTCACTTCTCTAAAACTTTGATCAAGTTCTTCAAGCAGCTGTTTTGATTAAAAAAACCCAACAAACCACTTTTGAGGTGTCCTTATGATTAAGAAAACATAAAACGTGAGGTGAATGTAACCAGAGCAGGGACGGGTTACCATATAGCATGCAAGATTCAGTCACTGAGGTGTAAATCACAGTGAGTTGTGGATCTTCTAAAAATTCTCTTTTGCACAGGCAAATCCAAACTGTAAAGTGTAAGGCTGTCCTAGAAGTTTCTTCTTTGATGAGCTTTCACCATAATCCAAGTATCTTGCTGGCTTGCTGTCTGCACTGCAGGCTCCAGAGCCTTCACACTCTATGAACTGGGCAGCTGCTCCATGCATGCTGCTTCAGGCTGGGGGACTCTCTCACACTTCCAGCTGTGGCAGCTGCTAGGAAACCAGTAGATCATGAGATGAATATCTTGATAAAAGGAGCTGGAGTAGTTCTCGCCCACTGCCTGCTAACTCTGGCAGCAGCCAGTGTACTTGGGCTTTGGGAAGCTTGTTTCTCCCTCCTGGAGTGGAGTGTTTTGCAGGCCTTTCGTAGCAAATTCAGAGTCCTGACCAGCTGCCCTAGGAACTACCACAGTCAGCCAAGTAAGTTGGATACTCTGGAAAAAACTGTTCAGATGATGACGTGTTGACATGAACCATTCTTTGCCATACTAAAACAAAACAAAACAAAAAACCCAGAAAATTTCCTATTACTTGTGAGTTGCATCTCGTTTTCATGCCTGCTGTTGTGTGTAATAGCTGTGTTCTCTCTGTATCTGCGGCACCAGGCGTAGGAGATCTGAGGATGTAACCTGAGATCACACAAAGCTGTGGTGGAAAATTTTGGGAGCCTAGATGACCTGAGGCGACAGCATTTGAAACAAGTCACAACCAGGCATAAACAAGCACTTGAGGTGTCTTGTGTCATCGGGTTTTCTCCTACGTCCATTTTCTCCAGAAGGGCTCCTCTTGCCCTTGGAGAGAAAGGGGTGCAGGTGCTTGCAGTCTTACCTTGCTACTGGGGTCTGTCAGGAGCTGGCAGGGGTGGTTTAGTGCTTCAGCCCCAATCTCCCTGTATCTGCAAGTCTGAGTGTGCTGGAGATGCCAATGAAGTTTTGGGTTATTTGTAAGTGTAGTTAAAAAAAAAACCAAACCAACCAACAAAAAAAAAAATTCCCTGAGAACTGTAAAAGACACAACTGGGCTGCAGCAGCAGCTTTCCATGCAAACAGTCTTATTTAATGGCTGTGAGCATTCCTTGTAATAGATGGGTGTGTGACAGGAAGAAATGATTTAACAGTATCCTTCTGGAGCAATTTTAAACAAAAAGTTAAGTTTTTTTAGCAACTAAAATATGTGTTGCTGAAGGCACAAAAACACTTCCAGCATTTATCCTGCAGCCAAATGTAAAATAAAGATATATTGTTCTTTTATGTAAGGCTGACTTGTTTCTGTATAGATAGTGGTCAATTTTGCAAAAACATCAAAAAGATTTTTGATGTATAATTTTAAATTTGGAAGTTCTTTGAAACATGAAAATGGGGGACACTGATCTGTGTACCCCTTAGTATAAATATTATAGATAAAACAGTCATTAATACTTTAGAACTATAGGGATTTCTTAAATTTAGTGGGTTTTTGGTTTTTTTTTCACAAGCCTGCATTTCAAATTCAACTTTTCATTGTGTGAATGTGTATGTATGTCATTGCCCTCTACTGGACAGATCTGGAGTAATTTTTTGAGCAATGCTGCCAGCTTGCTTGGAGTCTGTGGCTGTTACTTCAGCACAATCGGAAGAGGGATGCCTTCACACTCCAAGTATTAAACAAATCTATGGAAATATCTCTGTAAGGTGGGTAGGTTTGTCTTTGTATTTTGTGTGTTTAACCAGTAGTTTTTAATTTTTAATTTTAATTTTTAAAAAACCCTGATGTTTTAAAAATCTTTGTTTATTTTGTGGAAAGTTGTGCAAGATCAGACTGCTTATCCTTATTAAGAGCAATTGTTTATGTGGGATGGATGTGGAAAATTCTCTTTTGTCTTGGTAAAATATCTCAAACATTTCATAAAATGCAAGGATTCAGAAAAGTACATTGGCAGTGAAAATACAACTGTAATGGGCAGTGTACTTGTGTTGTAGTTCATGGCTAGGTCAATGTCATCTGTTCTAATCCTTAAGATTTTTTGGATTAAATGTTAAAATGAACAGGATTAGAATCGGTAAATAATTAAAACTGTCTCACTGTTTTCACATTGCAGCTGGGGGACTCGATCCTGTGTTGTGCCCAAAGCCCCTGTTTACTGACAGCTTGGGCAGTAACAGCTCTTTTTAGGTTGGATTTTTTTTGCTTTATTGTTATCTGACTTTCTGCTGTTAACAGGACCTTGCCCGGAGGTGGCATCATTTGACACTGTGCAGGGACAACTCTTATGCTTTGAGGGTTTGGGTTCCAGATTTTTGGGGAAGGAGAGGTGCAAAATAATCACACGTTGCACCTCCCATTTAGTGAGGGCTGCTGCAACATGCAGCTTTTCATGCAGCACAGGAGGGATGGGTTTGGTAAGAGTGGAAGGGAGGTGACAGCTGCCACTAGTGAGTTACACTTGGGAGGTTATCTTGTCTGGGGATGCTTTTCCCTTGTCTGCTCACACAGTCCATAGCTGTTCTCTTCTGTGGCTAGATGGGCATCTGTACACACTAAATGGAGAGGAAAATATTGCTGCTGTCTCCAAAGACAGTAAAGTTGAATTTTTAGTACAGTGCCACACAGAGAATATTTAGTTGAATAGAAGGAAAGATGAAAAAACAGGTACTATATGATAGAAAAGGATCTAAAGTTGGGAGGGTGGCAGGCAGAGACAAAGAGGAAAGCCCCAGGCTTGCTCTGTGACCACCTACTAGTGGAATTCCACAAGGTCTTGGGCCTCCAGCAAGTAATTTCCTGATGTTGACCTCTGGAACAAAAGTTGGGAGTAATAATGAAATTATGACTGATCACAGAAATTTGAGAGGTGCTCCAGAGGAGGGTTGGGCTATCACATAGAGAAAAATGTACTGTCTTGAGGGTTTCAATAGCAGTAAAAATGGGGAAAGATTTAGTGTGTAAAGAGCAGCATCGTATTTGAAGGTTTTTTTTGGTCCTTTTCTCATGAAGTAGATACATAACAGATACAGGTCTACAGGCATAACTGTCTGAGATATGGTAGCATAGTTCATTTTAGAGCAGAATTTGATTTTAATTAATATAATGGTATTCTGCTGACAAACTACCATGACTTGGTTTGTAGCAGATTGTAGGACTAGTCTTCAGTCAGCAATGATCTTTTGAGTCATGTGATTTTGTGCATGTCCTCTTTAATTAATCTTCTTCAGTTATGAGCACCAAACACAGTAGTAAAGAAGAAGGAGATTCAACATGTCACGGATAAAAGAGACATACAATAAAATGATACACAGAATAGAAGCTTTACTTGGACTTTGTACAATCCTTGCCATTTTCTCTGAAGTGTTTTAGAACATCACTATGCTCTTATGGCTGGAACACTAAGAAGCACTATGAACTGAGAGCTGAAGGAAAGCAAACCTGCACTGAGTCACCTGTAAAGTGACATGCAGATGTCTTCAGTTTCCTTACACACACAGTTCATTAGAACTAGTGTACAGTAAGATATCTATCACCAGGCATTTAGTATTATCTAAACAGAAACATCTAGGCAGAACTTAATCTCCTTGGCATTTCAGAAACAACATTTTTTTTTGCTAACATTTTAGAGTGTGACGAATTTGGATATTCAGTAAAACAAATTAGCATAATGGTTTGCATACAGGATATGGCTCTTTTGACAAGGCATCAGTTTATAAATTAAACTCATCTACATCTAGCCAGGAGGCACTATGTTTCCTTATATAACCTGACTCCTTCACTATCAGTGCTCTAGCCCTTACTGTGTTATGCCAGTGAGAGGGAGAATAGCTTGAATCAGTCATGAACATTTTTTAGTTTGCATTTGGCAAGGGATAGGGTCAAAAGGAAATTAAGAGTAAGAGAAAATGTTGTCTAATTGAAATGTTTGAATGTTTATTAGAGGTAGCAAGAGTTAATAGGGAGTAATTTTTACCAGAATTCACAATGTTGTGTATGCGGCTGGGGTTGATGCTGGAATCTGGAAGAGATTTACTACATATTCTTGTTTGGTTGTTTTTTTATTATTTTGAGTCATGCCAGCACTGGATGCTGAAGTGAATAGGGAACTTGTAGACTTGTAGAATGGTTTCAGTCCACTACACTTTCCATGGTATGTCAGAATGCAGAGATGAGTGCTCTAGACATTCTGAAACTGGAAGATGCCTCTAAGAGTGAAGTGGAGATCAGGAGGGCAAGTAATGACTAAAAACATGCTTAACAGCAGAGATAGTTTCTGTAGATAGAACTGTGATGATAAAACTGTGACAAGCTGATGGCTATTGTCATGTGAACACAGAGTATATGGAAGGATCTCTTTTGTTGGTGACTCGCATTGCTGTTCCAGAAAACTAAGGTAAAGATTTCCCACCTGTCATAAATGGGAGTCAGTAAGGCTAGGAATGTTCTCAGTACATCAGAGTTAAGTTCATGAGGTGTGGGAGTATTTTTTCAAAAATTTACCACCTACATGCCTGACAAAGTTCATTTAAGATCTATTGATGAACAGAAGACATGTTAAATAATTTAAAGATAACTTACCAATTTCCCTAGAATACACAATGGTTTTTTTCTCACTTCATGGACTGAGTGAACAAACATGCAACTACATCCTTGCTGCTGTAGTTTTTGAAGGAAAAGAATTGGGATTCAACAGTAGAGCTTCGGAGTATGCTGGAGAAGCCACATAGCAAGAGCAATTAGGAATGGAGCTGTCTCAGGAAGGAATCAGAGTTTCAGACAGCAGTGGAACCTATCCAGACAAAAGTATCCTTCATATTGTGAGGCTGGGCTGGATCTAAAGCAAGCAGAGATGGTGAGGGTCTTGGCTACAACACAAGAGTGGTTTCAGGGTACTGGACATAGTGGTATGGGGGTTGAAATATGTGCAGGTTACCATTTATGACAGGTGACTAAACGCAGAAGGCAGCTGGTTATTAAAGCATTTGGCAGTTTTTTGAAGGATAGCTGCAAACATCTTGAAATGACTGCAGCTTCAATTAAACTATTCTTTCTGTCCTTCTCATGCAACATCTTAAGTACAATTTGAAAATATAATTCTGCCACCTAAACTTTGTATTCCTTAGGCTCCATTCACAGAAAGCTTATTTCTTTCAGTGTAGGAAATACATTACCCTGCCTGGTGGAGGAAGAACATAAGGAATCAGAGCATATAAAGAAGTATAAACTCTCTAATTTTCACCATATAATACGGTGTCTGTCTGCTGTGAGAAATTCAGTCATGAGTATACTGGGCAAAATTTCCTGTCCGTCTCACATTTACTAGCGAGGGATGTCACTACCTATTTCAAACATACACCTCTGATTTTGTAAAAACATTGTTCTACCCAGTGTTAGTTTGTTTTCTTATTTTTCTAAATCGCTCTAGGGAAACTCAAGTTCATGTCCTGAGTGAAATCTTAATGATACACAGGGAACATGTTCAAGTGATGGGCCCATGTAATCTTCATTAACTATATGCTATAAATGCCAAGAAATCAGAGTCACTTCAAATAATTTAGATTACAGTCTCTTTGAACTGTGTGGCTTGTTTCAAAGCCAATATCCTGCTTTTGCTATGAGCAAGGAAATCCTGCTGGTGTTAGTACAATTCCAGGCATGCTTGCCAGGATATCAACAAGAAAGCCTTTTGCATTGACTTGGACTGGAGAACATTATTTATCTTGCCTCTGCAGTTCCAGGACGCTGAAACTTGCCCTGTTTCTTGGTTCACAATATTTAGTGATCTTGTAGTCACTCTGGGGAAAAAACTTGTTCAACAGGATTTTGGATGAGACTAACCATATATGCAGAAATGAAAAGCTGGAGTGGCAGAGAGGAGATTTTCATTTTTCTTTTCATAGACAAAAAGTTGGCAGAGCCATTATTTCAGATGCTGCTGGAATTCTATTCAAATACTGTAAAAAGACTGCCTTGAAGATTTAGTTGTTGTTTTAAACAGGAGAGAAAAGCCACTTAGTTAGCGTGCTGCACCTGTGCATCAAAGGGAATGTGAGTGTCCTTATCCCTGCTTCACAGCTCAAGGAAATGAAGCTTAGAGAAGTAAGCCTGACTTGCCCAGGATCATGCATCACAGAGAATTGGATGGGAGTGGTAGAACTGTTTTTTTTTGCCCTGAAAGGACATCCAGTCTCCTAGAGAGTAAGGCCGCACTAGTAGCCTAGTGTAACTGGGTAACTGGGTTCTTTTAAAAATACCCAAACTTTGATCACCAAAGACCTGACCAAATGGAGCTGTTTTGAAATTAACACTCTGAGTTTAGTTAGAATAACGTGATAGAGTCAATCCAGACTTGGAGCTACTAAATAAGTGTATATCAGAATACAGCTTGATTTTTTTTTTTTTTTTCTCCTAAATTGAAATGGGCTGGAAAAGACTAAAGCCAGTAGCAAATTTCCACTCTGTTCCGCCAAAATATTTAACATATGAAAAATCTGTGAGGAAAAGAGGGAAGAGTGATAGCTGTACATGAACTTCTATTTTCTGATATGTTGTAATTTTGGAGTGATTTTGCATACTGTTTGACTATAAATTCAAATTTAAAGTAAAGTTGTGGCATTGATGTCAGCAATAGTTACTGCTCTGGTGCTCCTGTTCTTAGGCACTGTTTTCTCACCTATTTGGATTTATGAGTGTTTAGGGTCTTCATGCTCTGCATCAACAGATTTCAGATGAGGAATTGGCTGCAGTATTTTCCAGCAAAGTCTGTAATGATTTCTTTTGTATGATTTTTATTTTGGTACTATGCTTATCTATTCAAAAGTTAAGGTTCCCATAGCAATGTTAACATGGCCACACTGCACATATGCAGCATTTCCAATAACTGTTAATTTATGCTCGCTCTATATCTTGAATGTTGCTGAATTACTGTTGCTGTGGGAACCTAAACTTTTGAGCCTTCTGACTTCTTTGCCTAGCTTAATGTGCATGGAACTCCTTCCTTAATTTCTTGAGAGCTGTATATGTTAGAAAACAGTGGTCAAAGTCAAAACATATTTTGAATCTATTTTCAAGTAAACAGTTTGAAATTTAAATTTCTATCTAAGGTAGATAGAAATAGATAGAACAAATAGCACAATAGCTTCAGTCTGGGGTATGCCCCCAGTTCCTTCAGAAATCAAATGCTGCTACAGCTGCTGGAATGTTCCTCTACCCACATTTACCTTAACAGGCAGGGTTCTTTGATTGTAGACCAGGGCCATCCTTGGCAGCAATTCCTGACCATGTGAGTGGAGAGAAGGCATTCAATGACATGGATACTATTTTCAAATCATGTGATGAGGTTCATCTACCAGCAATAATATTTGTAGCATGTTCTGAAAATCACTTGATGTACTTGTAATTTGTTTTATTCACTCCTCTCTAAATGATTTAGGGGAACTATTAACCAGAGTTTACTGTAGGTGATTGCAGGTTCTTCTCAAAATTAAACAGTAGGGGTCTCCAGTGGTGCAATGACGACTTCTGCACTGTTCCTTTCAAAAGCACGATGATTTAAGGATTCACCTGCAGGAGGAAAATTGATTGGCAGGACTGTTCCCTTCTAACTATGAAGGTATAATTTAGCTGTTCTAGAATAACTCCCACATGTGGATGAAATATTCCAAAATAAAAATGATTTTATTCTATAACTATTATTTCACTTTGGAAGTGGAGTAATTATCCCAGAATAAAATAATCACCCTACTTCCAGAGCAGAATAATTATTACAGAATCAGAGTTGCTTATTTTGGACTAATGCATGACACTGAGGAGCTGTTAGGGAGAAGTTATTTTACTATATTTGCTAGTTTTCACAGGCAAGTGAATCGTCCTGGTCATACTGTGCATCTGGTGGCCTTGAAGTTGTGCTGCAAAGAAGGGTCTTCAGTCATATAACCTGACATTCTAGGTTAAAAAAACCCTTAGTCTTCGAGCTCTTATGGGTATTTTTAGAGGTTGATTATTAGTACAGGTGATTCCACAATAGTTGATTTAAATAATGTGTCCATTACTAATGTGACACAAGGATTTGGGTGATTTTTGATACTGGAAGTCTTGCTGGTGGGGCTTATCCAGGGCCAAAGGGCTGGAGATAGGAGCTGCTCATCTGAGAATGAAGCTGTGCTTGTAGAAGGTTCGTAAGGCAATGGAGGGGAATACCAAGGGGGATGGGTGAGTTTGCTCTTTGCTAGGGTCTTCACATCAGGGTATCTCAGACCCTGCTCCTGCCCTGGCCAAACCAGGCTGCTCTTCCCGGGAGAGGGTGAGTGTTAGGGTCCCGTGGGAGCCAGGTTAGAGGTGCTGGCCTACGGCAGGTGCAGGAAGTCTTGGGATGCCAATGTCTGAAGGAAACTTGACATACCTCCAGAGTCAGTGCAGTTCACTGGTGACGACATACAATTGCTGTCACCTAGGAAATGAAACATGTTCCCATGGCAACCCCAAGGCTGCGTTATTACTCAGCTTCAAAATGTTGACAGTTGGAAAAAGGCCTCTTCAGTTATCACCCCCTGCCCACCCCAAGGGTTTTTTTCCTCCTTAATAAATGCACTTTATTATTTAATCTGAATCAGTCAGGGGAAAGGCATATATTTAACTCAAGATACTTCATGTAAATAAACCTTCAGAAGAAAAAAAAAAAGCAAGATGCTTTAGACACTTAAAAACTCCACTGTCTCCTAAAATAGTTCCAGATCCTGTGAAGGTAATTTTAATGAAGTATATGGCACTTCAGTTGGCTTAAGTGATCTGTCAGCTTCTGGAATTTTTTAAAAATTCTTTTACATAGTTTGAATCACTCTGAAAGTCTCCAACTGTAAGCTGTAGCTTTGTTTTGTAACCATATAAACAACTGGGAATTGAAACCTTCATTTTGCAGTAGTATGAATGGAGACACACTTACTGTATGCTGCCTTCAGCATTTTCTTCAATATTTTTTTCCATTTTTTTTTAACCTGGCCTGGTTACCTCTGCCATGCCTTTGGGGTACATTACACTTTTGACTTGTTTGCAGTTTGTTTCCCTATATTACCAGTAATGCAGACAAAGCATTCACCTGAGACCATATTTGTGTAAGTTTTTGCGCTGTGCCAACTCCAACGTGCCCTTTCTTACTCTATCTTCATTCTCTTGTTTATATAGCAAAGGATATCTTGGCTTGATTTTTTTTTTTTATTTTATTATTTTCCCTTATCCTTTGCCTTCTTGATCTCTAGCATTAGGAAGATCTCATTTCACCCTATTTTCCATTACTTGGTAGGTTTTCATCTTACTCTTAGTATCTACCTCCAGGCAGTTATTCATCCAGCAGCTCTGTTGCCCCTTAAAACAAGTCCTAATAATTACTGAAAATACAATTTTGGAATTTATGCCCTGAGTATGTCTGACTTGGAGAAGTTCCAGACTTACTTCACATCCAAGTCCCTGACATCCTCAATCCATCTGATTTTACTAATAGAATTTAACTGAGATATCTGTTTTAATTGTAGAAACCTGTTGTGGTGTATTTCTTTATATTTCCAGTTAATTTTAAACAGAGACCTCTTATGATCCTTTGTCCAAGGTCATATTCTATATTTAGTTTTTTTATAATGTCCTTACTGCTCACCGAAAGCAAATCTAAACTTGCTTTTCTTACTGCACTGAATAGCTGAACAGGGTAGAGTAGCTGATTGTATCTGTCATCTTTAGCTCCTTAATTGTATGAGAAAAAGGTTCATCATTGTTAATATTGTTACTCCTTGCTAATTCTATTGAACAAAATCTATTGGTTTACTGCGATACATTCTTTTTTTATTTCACTGTAAAATACTGAAATTAAACTTCTGATGTAGTCTGGAAGAAAGCAATCCAGAATAGCTCATGGTGGTCTGTTCGCTGAAATTTTCTGTGGTCAGAGTAACTATTACAGTTTACATATAGTGCCACTTCATTCTGGATCAACTACAAATCAGTAATAGATGAACAAAAGTAGATGGTGATTCCTCTGCATGGAGAAGCTTATGTGAACTGTTGCAGTGCTTCACTGTTTCTGCTAAAACTAACCACAACTAAACCTTAAACAGGCAAAGGGCTTCTCTCTTAAGATTTGAGTGATCTTTTATCTGGAAAGACAAAGGTATTTCAGTACTTACCTCACTGTTAACTCTGCTCCTAAGTTTGATATTGGCAACAGTCCCATCAGCTGCTGATTTGGGCGGTGCTGACTGGTTAGCTTATAACCACAGTCAGGTAATCTCTCAGCTGTGACCTCAGGTCAGCTGAGATGTTGGGAGGTTGTAAGGATGGAACGACAGATTAGTCACAAGGCCCACTGAGATGGATTAAACCTTTGCAAAGAACATAGAAAATCTTGCCCCAGAATCTGGTTTATTTCCACAGCCTAATGCTCAGAGATGATTTGAAATAGATGTTGGGTTTCTAGCCATCTCAGGAGATGTCCTGGTCTACTGGTGCCTGCTAAGCTTTCTGTCACATGGATCAGAACCGCCTGGGAAGGTGGAATCATGATGCAATAAAAATAAGAAGAGCACAGATGCAAGGTGTATTACCCTTTGGCAGGGATATAAATGCAGATATCTGCATTCTAGGTGGGATACTTTTTTCCTCCATCATTCATTAAGCCAAATAAAGGTTAAAGTATTTGAACAGAAGTCAGATATTTCAGGGACCAAAGCACAGGCATACATGTAACGTGATTTTAGATTCCCTGTGCTACCCCATACATTGACAAAGAGATGGCAGCTAAGAGGAGGGCTTTACAGGAGACCCACCCTCTTCTAGGGCAGCAGCTGAAAGCCAGACTGAATACCTTATAACTTCTAAAAGCATCTAAGTTCCATTCCAAATAGCTCTGTGGATCTAGGCTTAACCCACTGGTGTCATTGATCTGCTGGATGTTCATCTGCTGAGCCCATTCACCCAAATGACTGTGTGTATGAATGCTGTGCTTGCAAGTTTCATTTTCTGGTCATTTCCTCTCAAACAATAAGCTTTTCCAAAGCTTAACTGTGAGTCCTCGCTGTTCTGCCTGACAATCCTTATTCTTTCAAAGAAAGATCCTTGTTCAGACCTCATTGGGGAAAATGAGACTATGATAAGGTCATTGAGTCTTCTTTGCTGACTGTGAAAGAAGGGGAAGGGATTAGAGACATTTTATTTTATTTTATTTTATTTTATTTTATTTTATTTTATTTTATTTTATTTTATTTTATTTTATTTTATTTTAT
>VZUI01096119.1:0-44573 GCA_013401135.1 Cettia cetti | reverse complement strand
CCAGGGAATGGGCACAGCAGGCAGCAGGGAATGGGCACAGCAGGATCCAGGGAAAGGGCACAGCAGGATCCAGGGAATGGGCACAGCAGGCAGCAGGGAATGGGCACAGCAGGATCCAGGGAAAGGGCACAGCAGGATCCAGGGAAAGGGCACAGCAGGCTGCAGGGAATGGGCACAGGGAATGGGCACACCAGGCTCCAGGGAAGGGCACAGCAGGCTCCAGGCACACCAGGCTGCAGGGAATGGGCACAGCAGGCTGCAGGGAATGGGCACAGCAGGCACTGCCCCTGCTGTGTGCGCAGCCACGGGGACACATCTGCACCCTGCTGTGGAGAATGGGAGGGCGGAGCAGGGAGAGATCCCAAACCTTCTGTCTCCCTAAAATGCCCTCCTGGCACTAAGGCAGCAGGGATTTCTATAAACTGTCCCTTTTAAAGAGCTGCTGTCTCCATCTTTTCTGGATTAAACCATGCCGCCTGTCTCCAATCTGAATGTGGAGCTGAATCGGCTACAGCGTGTCTGCAGAGCCCTGAGTGGAGCCTGGGACTCTGTCTGGGTTTGAAAATTCTGTTTGAAAATCCCCCAAGGTTCGAAGCTCTCAAAGCAGAGCTCACAAGAGCTGCTGATAGACATCCCTCTCCTTCCTGAGGGCTTTTGGCTCGCTGCTGAGCCGGGACACAGCAGAGCTTTGACAACAGTCCAGCATTTTGGAGAAGACCGGGGTGGCCAAGCAGAGGAGGAACCCAGCTGCAAGTCAGGAGACCCAGACTGAGCTACCAGCTCCATGATTCTGGATGTGCTGTGTCCTTTCCCCATTTATTGCTGACAGCGTGATAAAGCCTGTTGCAACATCAATCATCTTAAAACAATAAAACCCATAAAGCAGACCAAACATCTTTCTTCCAAACACAACCAGCATTAGTGACTTCAGATCTGCATCAGCCTTAAGAGTGACTTTATTATAATAAAATAGGTTCTATCAGTCCAATACTCTTAGCAAAGGCTACTTTAATGGCCTGGAGTTTATTTTCCTGAACTGCCACACACAGTTACCACTGAGGAAAACAGAGAGGGCTTGATGAGACTCCAGAGCACGCAGATATTTCTTTGCAGCTTTAAAACTGATTTACTGCTCGCACATATGCCACGCTTCTGGATGTTTTGGATTCTGACAAGTTGCACAGAGGGTTGTGCTAAAGGTGTCCAGGGGAAAGCTTTATGTGGGCAATTAAAACACAGAGGCACCCCACCCTAACAAGCACAGGGATGCTGCTTGGCAAAGACTGAACTATTGCTTGGTGGTTATTTACCCTTTTTGTACTTGGCACTCCAGAAGCCATCACAAAGTCAACTTCAACTCTGAGAGTCCAATTTTCCTGGCAGTTGTTATTCAGCAATATCTTGAATATTTCCTGATTATTTTTTTCTCTTTTTGCTTGCATGGGAAAGTAAAGTCCAGTATCTACAAATACTTATGGCAATGACATCCTGGTTTCTGTGCTTGCCTGCTGCTGCCAGTAGAACCTGATGGATTGAGTATCAGTGAAAAGTGGATACAAAGGGTGTGATAAGAGGCAAATTCATGCAAAAATCCCCATAAATATTCATGATATTTTTGTGGCATTCAGCCATCGACAGCATTTTGGACTTCCCCCAGCAGCATCACAGCTGATTTTGGGGAAGGGGAAAATCTTTGCTCTTCACACAGGAGTTATCAACCCTTCCCTGCTAAATTAGGACCAGTACAATTTTGCTTTCCAACACTTAGCACAGCCTGTGAACATCCTAAAAACAGCCTCAATCCCAGTACATTTGTTATCCTTGATGTGCTTTACCCCTGCAGCCTCAAAACACAGGGCAAACACCAACCTCTCCAAATAATTTCAGATCCACTGTCACCTCTGCTAAAGGCCAAACAGCAAGTGGGGGACTGCCTTTCTCTGTGATTTGGAGAGCATTTGGCAGAGAGCAGAGAGCCTGAGCCCAGCCAGGTCCTCTGGGTGCTGCTAGAAGGCATGCTAGGAGTAGTATTTTCCCTTATCAACAAAAAATTTAACAAAATCCTTTGTATCTTTACTCCTTGTTCATGCGAGCCTTGTTCACTGAGAAAGTCTGTTGTGGGTGAACAGACACACTTCCCTCTGGCAGCCTCAGCCACCTGGAATACCATCTCCAGAGAAACATCTTCATTAAGACAAATTGTGTTTGCTTGCTGCAGTGAACATGACAATAAATTATGTTTAAGCACACCATAAAAATTAAATAGTACATCCATTACATCACAGCCACCACATTACCAGGGTGTTTGGTTTGTTGGATTCACAGACCTTTAGCAGGAAAGGCTCTGTAAATTCAGTCAGCTTGTGATATTGCAGGATGCCAGGTCACGTCCTTAAAATGTGTTGTTTCATTGTGAAAATTGGGTTTACCAGAGGTTAGTAAACCAGCCACTGCTGCAAGAAATTGATGGTGTCTCTCAGTGCTCAGCTGCACCAGATATTTTTGCAATCCTGACCTGGCACAAGGGCAATGGTGCCCAGAGAAGGATGCCAGTAGGAGCAGGAACCTCAGCCCAAAGATCTGAACACTGCTGGGAAGGACTGACACATTTTTGGGTCATAATTTGACCCAGGTTTCTTTGTGCTACCCCTCCCACTTCACTGAGGGCTCTAGCAAAAGTTAAATCCTGTTTGAAACCCACCAGAGCCCTTTCCAGTCTCTTTTGGGAGACATGATAAACTTGCACCAGTGAAACTGAAGGCAAATGGCTTCAGTCTGACCTGATATAGCTCTGCTGGATCAGTCTGACTTGGCCAAAGAAAAAACAAATATTCTCCCCACACACAAAATAAGACAAAGCTGCAGAAAGTTGCTCGACAGCTTTTTGTCATACAGAGGCACTTTCAGAGTTGTCAGGACATGAAAGCAAGTGCTACTAAATAATATTTGACTTGAGTATTATGTCACATGAAGTAAACATCATCTGTTGCCCTGATGGCTTGCTTCGGGTTGGAAAACAACCACCACTGCCAAGGCACCCAGGCAAATTCCTAAAAGAGGCTCTGGCCCAAGTGCTCAGAGCAGAGATTTTTGGCTACACACTGCATTTGAGCTGGGGATGGACAGAGAGATGCAGAGGACATCGGGACACATTCAAATCCCCTGGGGCTCAGACAGATGAGTGGGGCTGCATCCTCCTCCTTGCCTGATTCCCAGATGTGCATGGGCAGCCTTTGAGGCTGGGGCTGGGTTTCCAGCTGTGGGACAATCCCAAGGAGTCACTCGTTTGGAGACCAACAGCCATGAGAAAAGTTGAGCCACGTGTGCAGAACCACAGGGGAAGGTAGAGGAGGTGTACAGAGATTTTGGCTGTGGTGAAGGTCAGACTTATCCAGTGTTATCAGTCAAGAAATGAAAACAGCAGAGAAGACACTCCAAAAACTCACCCTGGAAACTAAACTGCTTGAAGGGCAAAAAAGGTGCAGGGGAAGAGTCAAAACCAGAAGGAAATGTTAGACCAATGGTTAGACTTGATCTTAGAGGTCTTCTCCAACCTAAACAATCCTATGATTTTGCTTGGGAGAGGAATACCACCTGATACATCTAGGAGAAATTAATCCCAGTTTGAAAAATAATGTTATAAAGAGCAACCTGGGGCAAGACCAGAAAAGGGGTTTGTTTTCCTCTAAGAATGACCCTGGAGACACCAGGAGGGGCAGAGGGCCAGACACTGTCCCCCTCTCTGCAGCACAAGAAGTTGGGATCATCAGGATGCAGAGAGGGTCTGTGCAGTGACAGACAAGCCCTCGAGGAGATCAGTCCCTGGGCAGGGTCACAGGCAGCACAGTCACCCAAGGAACACCCACAACACTGCAAAAAAAACCCAGCACCTTCAACTCAGGGCTGTACAAAGAGCACCTGAAAAATCAGTTTTCTTGGAAAAATTCCAATGAACCACTGTGGAGGTTTTGCACACGTAGATTCACTCCTGCATGGAGAAGTCACAATTTTGGGGCATGCATGGTTCCCCCAGAGATCCCTGCAGGAAAACTCCTGCAGGAAAACTGTCAGAGAGTCTGAGCTGAGCCCAAGACAATGGGGTTGGCTTGGGAATGGCTGTGATTTTTACAGCCCTAAATTTGATAGATTACCAAGATTTGTTCTGTTTGTTTTTTTAAGGGAAACGTTTTATGGAACCCAAAAGTATTTTGCTAACGAAAATAAAAAAAGCCACTTACAGAAGGCTTTGTGAGCCACCACACAGACAAATGTTACTAAACACAGTGTTTAACTGGGATTAGAGACATGGACATTAAATACCAAAAGACAACCTCTGGTGTGGGAATCCACAGCCATCGATTGCTGTGGATCAAAACAGTGCTGGGGGTGGTATCAGGACCCTTTTGCTTTGTCCTTAGGCCTTTTCTCTCAGCATCTGCTCCACAGTGCCAAGCACAAGGCAGGGCCAAGCTCTGGGCTGACCCAAGGAAGGGTCCACATACAGGATCCCATTTTGTGGTCAGATTGCAAACATCTCCTGGAGATCCTGGGGATTTTTCCTTTGGATTAAGTACAAAGGCCTGCTGGAGGTTTACAAACAAATGCCTTAAAGATAAACACGTGACCTTTTTTTTGTAGGAAAAGATGTTCTTTCAGGAAGAGAAGGAAAAGAAAATGTGAGCTAATCAGGGCAAAGGCAGAACAAATGAGTTCCTGGCCAAAAACCCCCTAAATTCATTGCCATAAAAGATAAAAACTGAATGAGTAATGAGAGCACAGCTCCATCACAGTGGGAGGAACACTGGATTAAAAAAATGCAGAAGTCCCTTCACCAAACAAATCTTTTCTACAGGAGGAAAAATGGGGGAAATAGAAGAAACACAATTATCCATCAACTCCTTTGGCAATTTTCTCTTAGTGTCCGGTTTAATAAGTGCAATTCAACACTTTGGGTATACAAAGCAAGAACTGTGTACTGGACCTGACAAGCACATGATGGACATTAGTAATGGAAATTCAAGTCTTCCCAGCCAGGCAGACATGCCCTGGGAAGGGGCCACACTGTTACCAGTGAGGAAAGAGGAGGAAAAGAAAACAGAAAGACGAGCAAAGGCAGTCATCAGTGAAGTTGGGGTAAGAGAAAAAAAAAACCCAAAACTTAAATTAGGTCCAGCCAGTCTCCCTTGATGTCTTGGTGCTGGTCCAGAGGTTCCTGGGAAGTGTGAGCATCTATCCTAGAGCTGCTTAAATAGGGCAGGTCAGTGTCAAACCACACCCCAGAAGGTCTCCCCTGGCTGGGCTCAGCCTCTGCCAGTGCCCAGCCTGCCCTTGCTGCAGCCCCTGGGCATGAGCAGCTCCACATCTGCAGCTTGGCTGGTTTTGTGGGAAATGCTGCTTTGAAGGAAGATGAGGAGAAGTGAGTGGCTGCTGCCCCAGCAGAGATGCAGCACAGGGGATGCTGGCCAAGCCAAGGTCGGGCTGTGCGTCACTGTCAGCTCTGCTGACTCTCCCCTGAGTAGCAAGAGCCTGGCTTGGTTGCAGCTGGGCTGTCCCAGTGGCCCCCAGCCCCACTGGCCAGTGGGACACTGTACACAGTCCAAAATCAAGGAGAAAACCACATGCCTGAAGATATCCTTCCCCATTCATTCATCTGCCTAGCCTCCACTGCACACTAAATGATTTCCCTGCGTTTATTTTATGTTGCACTTTTCAATGGTTACGGTTGTCAGATGCTTTCAGAGACAGGACACTGGTTTTTCAGTTGCTGTTGCCAAAATTCCACTATCAGGGCTTAAATTTTCCAAGCCAGCATCTGCTACAGTCTGATTCTTGGGGGGAAAACACTTGAAATATGTCTCGTGTTTCGTAGAATGAGCTCATGGAAAACAGGGTTGTTTTGTCTACGTTTACAAAAAAAAGAAAAAAAAGAAATAGAAGAATCATCAATGTTTCACAGAGCAACACAAATATTTCCATACAATAGAATGAAACGTTAAAGTCTGCTGGAGGAGAGAGGAGTTTGCAAGTTCAAAGCCACGAGAAGGAAAATATCACTGCTGGGGAGGCTGAGACACGGCCAGGACATTTTCTCCATCTCTGCAAGTGGGAATCTGCCATTGGACTGAGCCACTCCTGGGACAATCCCAGCACCCCACCAGGAGCAGTTGGAGCAGTCAGTAGACCCTGACTGGATGGAGCAATTGCTCTGAAGATATTCCAGCACCATCTGGGTGCAATCCTGTGCCATGTGCTCTGGGACAACCCTGCTTGAGCAGAGAGGCTGGACCTGACAACCCACTGTGGTCCCTTCCTACCTGACCCATTCTGGGATTC
The DNA here is from genome assembly GCA_013401135.1 of Cettia cetti. Lineage (NCBI taxonomy): Eukaryota > Metazoa > Chordata > Aves > Passeriformes > Sylviidae > Cettia > Cettia cetti. The sequence goes on along the minus strand of VZUI01096119.1, from coordinate 38,240 downwards.
TGTGTCCACATGTGCACCTGAGAGGGTCTCCCATGGCTGCTTGGCCTGAGCACGTGGCTTTTTGCAAGGCAAATGCAACATGGTTCTGTCTGGAGAGCACTGCTGAGGTATTTTCCAGCTACTTCAAGATGCAGCTGTGATTACATCATTCATTAATTTGTGGTAGAGACAAGTATCCCATAACTCAAGACCAAGAGAGATTTCTAGGGCTTTGACACTAGAGATTAAACACAAATAAACATCAGTATCAGTAAAAGTGACTGCAAAATAGTAGAAAGGGTAAGTGGTTAAGAACAGATAAAGATCAGTTGTGTTAGCCTATAACAAGGATTTACTGCAGGGAGGAGAAGGGCTCATAGAGACCATGACAAATTGACAAGTTCTTCACTGTTTATGAATAAAGGAAGTATTTAAAAGGATAAATAGAGGGGGGTGTGCAGGCATGGAGTTGTGCATAGTCCACTGAGCTGAGTGTGCTGCATTTCAGACTTGCCTGGCTTGAAAAATGCCTCCAAGGTGCCTGATTCCAGCATGGGCTGCTGAACTTATCAGACTAATTAATATCTGTTCATCCAAACCTAATTGTCTCTAAGGGACAGTGGTGTTTCCACTGGACTCAGCAGCTGCCTCTGAGGCACACACGTATCAGTCGTGAAATCCTACTGCTCTCTAAATGTTTTGGGAAGAAGTACACAAAAAAGACCCATAAACAAGGACAGCAGCAGTAGATACATTCCTCTGGATATTTATTGCCTGTTTGGGATGAGAAATCTGTGGGCTCTGCCATGCAGTTCATAAGGGATCAAATCCTGTGTTAACCAATGCCAAAACCTTCCTAAAACCTTCCTTTGTTCCAGGTGTATTCCAAGGATTCACCAACCTCCATCCCTGGGACCACCACAGCTCTGCCCTGGCAATTGTGGCCAGCAGGATTTGGTCCCTATGAGCCCTCACCCTGCTCTGCCCTTCACACACTTTTTTGCCTTTTAAGATCCAAGTTTTCAGATGTACTTGACAACAACCCAATTGTTTTCTGTCTGTGCCAGCACTGGGGGGCTGCACACACCTGGAGACAGCACCTTCATAATTTAAGCACCAAACAGAAGATGCCATGACACTGTTTCAGTAAGAGAGTCAAGAAAATCAAAACTTTTTTAAAGTCACTGAGTAATTAAACAAAATGAGTAAATATACCTATTAATCTTAAACCAAAAGGAATGTTTCAGGAAAGCATTCTTCTCTCTTCCCTTTGAAAAACTTCAGATAAAGTCTTCAACACAACATGTTTTTTCTTCAATCAAAATAAAATAGTCTGCATCACTTTTGAGTTACTCCAGCTTATTTTTTAAAAACTTTTCTGTTTTCAAAATTCTGAAATACACTCAAATCTGGAGGATGACAGGAGGAAGTGTGAGGGGTTTTTAAAACCTTTAGTAGAAAAATTAAAGACTCAGCTAGTACAGCCTCAGTTCACAAGAGCTCCACATATCCAAGACCTGTGTCTTTCTCTTCAAGGATTTGCCAGCTCCTTTGCAGTATCCTGTATGTCACCTGATGGAAACAAGTCTCTGAGGAGGTGCTCAGGAACATCAGTTTGGACTCTGTCCATGTCTTCCTTGCACCTGCAGGACAATATCTTCCTGCTGAGGGATACTGGTGACACAGGAGCACCCACAGCAGTGCCAGCCAGCCTTGACATCCTGCAACACCTCTCCCCAGCCAAGACAGCACTTACCCACAGGCAGAAGCTTAAAAAACCTCCTTGATTATGAAAAAAAAAAAAAAAAAAAAAAAAATCCCCATAAAAGCACATAAACCTGAGGAGTTTCCCCTGAACAAACTGGGCACGTTGATGTGAGTGAACTTCTGCAGGTTTTTCTGTGAGTGTAAAGAAATGCCAAGAACTCTCTGCTGTATAGGAAAGGGCTCCATTTCTTGCAGAACCACAGACCCCACATCCTGAAAAGCTCAGGATGGACCAGGCTGCAAGGAGGACAGGGACGATTCCCCAGACTGTTCTTAAAGGGTATTCTAAAAATATGGCCAGCACGTGGAAAATATTTGGGGCAGCCTTCATAAAAAAGGTTTTGTTCTATCTGTTTGAGTGAAGATATTTATGGTGTCTGCTGTGTCATTCCAGATTTGTCATGGGCCATTAAATATCCACCTGGATATTGCATCATTTAACTACTGGAATGCGTAAGCATTTCTGCTGCCTGTGAAAGAGCAGCTCTGAGCTGTGCAGAGCATTAAGTGCACTGCTCTACTTTAACAAATAAATCAGAAGGTGGAGCAGATAATACAACTGTGTTCAGTTGTGGTGGACTGACTGTTATGTATATTTATTTCTTTTAACTGCTCATGACAAGAATGTGAGCAGGGACTGTATATATTATTTCTGGCCTTTCCTTGCATTTGTTAATCTTCTCCAGGTGTCAGCAGCATTTTGGTGATCCATCTGAGCAGGTCTCTTCTCAAACCAGACCCTGCACAAAGTCAGAAGGCTCACACACAGGCAGATGCCTGGCATGGACAAAAAAAGCTCATCTTGATTCAAGACCATGCTCCAAACTTTGTGCACCTGAAGGTGGAAAACCATCGCTCAGCCCAGGTGGCTCCAGCCTGTCGAGATCTGGGACAGGATTCTGAAACAGCTTCTCAAATTCTGCTTTACTGCATGAAATGTCCACACAAACAGCAAAGTTTTTTGGCAAGCAATGCCTCTGAGGTGTGTCCAGCCTCTGGAAAGCTTTTCAGACTTGTCCCCATGCTGGCTGGTCCAGCTCCTCCCATTTGTGTTCCAGCACCATCCACCTCGTTCCAGCGTGGCTGGTGACACAGAGGGGGACTTTGGGGTCATCCAACTTCACTGCAAACACCAGCACGATATCTAAGGTGTAAGAAAGGATCCATGCTTACACCAGGCACTGAAATGGATACTCCTCAAGGGAAAATGTCTAATGACATATGACTACAGACCTCCTTGGTGGTCCTGGATTTTTTTAAAAAAAGTCTCATGCTGAACTGATGGAAACAAGGTGACGTGGTTTGACTGCTGTTGGATGTTGGCACCTGGTGTACTAACAGGAACAGCACTGGGAAGAGCTGATTCTGCCAAAGCTAGGGGGTTTAAAATACATCTATTTCTTTCTAATCCTCAGTGGAGATGGTGAAAAGGAACCTAAACCCTCTCCAAAATCAAAATGTAGCTATAGAGGGTTATTAAGGAAATAAAGTGGTTTCAGTGGGAGTGACTTAGCCAGGCTGGGGTGGGAAACTGGATTTTGGGGCTGGCTCTCCTGGGGCAGCCTCTGAGCTGAGTGCCTGCTTGAGGGCCAGCAGCTCCATGGCCTTTGGCCTTGGCACACGTCATCTCACAGAGTCCCTGGGGGATGTGGATATTGGGAGCATGTCAAAAGGTCAGAAAATCTGGCAGGTCTCTGCCCAGATGACATCAGCTTTGGAAGAACTTAGTAGGAATCAGAGTCCTGCTGGAGAGAAAGTAAATGTCTGCAGATGCTCAGCTGCAGGGGAAAGAGCAGCTCTTTCTGCAGGAGGGTGTTCTGGTTCTCTGCAGGTTGCCCAGCATGCCCAGGCTCCATCACACATCCAGTTTAAGTCTCCTGGTTGTCACTGGAGAGGCAGCAGCAGCTGCAGAGGCACAGGTTAGTCTCAAGTAAGATGCTGCTCCCTTCCAGAGCAGCAGAATGTTTTCTTTTGTAATTCCAAGGGATTGGACTCTAAATCTGATGTGTTTCCTCCTATGAGATGCTCACAACAGAGGCCCCCACCCTCCTCCTCTGATTCCAGCAGCATGGAGCACTGAGCAGGCAGAGCAAGGAAACTCAGTAAGATCAAGCCCTCTCACAGAACTATTTTATCAACAACTTCTAAGCTGCTCAGCTCTTCCCAAGCCCAGCAGAGGCAGGTGTTCCCAGTTTACTGTAAACCACCAGAGAAGTGTGAAACAGCTCTTACTGCACTGGGCCATATGGATAGGAAATCTGCCTCCAGGACAAATGTATTTCAGTAAACCCATACTCAAGACACACTCTAGGTTTAGCATATAAAGTAAACTCTGTAGCACTCATTTTGGAGAGGAGAGGGAAACTGTTTTCCTTGGCATTTCCCATCCCTTTTTGCCTCAGCTGCAGACAGGAGGAAAGCAAAACAGACGTGGTCCCCAGGATGGGAGAGGAGAGGGAGATTTTGCAGGGATTGGCTTTAGGATCCTGTGGTTCTCTGGAGAGCCCCTCTAGTGCCACCCAACGTGAAACCAGCATCTCACTGTGATCAACCAGAACAAGGCGCCCTGGAGCAGATACTGCAGTGAGCAGAGAAGGAAAGCCTGGCTAAAATGTGCAAACACGGCCTGTCAATGCAAGGCAGAGGGCAGGCAAACAAATAATGACAGCAGGTAGAAAAGTGATGAATACAAAATTTCCATCCAAAAAAAATTGCATTCCTACTGCTTTGCCCACCTAGATTGTATTACCTGAATTTCATCAACAACCCTAAAAACCACAGGGTGCTTCAAATTGGTGATTCCTCTAGTTTAAATACAGGAAAACTCCACATGATCAGTCATTACAGAGGAAGCAGGAACCTTGGCAGTGGTACCCATTGTAGAGCAACCTGTCCTGATAGCTATGAGCAAACAGCAACAGGTAAGATCCAGGTTGGTATTTGATTTGTTTCTTTCCCAGACTGAGATCTAACTAGTAACAGCTGCCTGCTTTATGGCTGTCTCTTTTTATTACTTTATTCACCCCTATGCCCCCCAAAATGGGGGGAGAAAAAAAAAAGAATGGCTAAAATTTATGTCTAGAAGAAACCGATTACTGTTGGCAAGTGAACTGAAGGGATCAATTGTTCCATACGGCAAAAGCCAAAGAACCCAGGGCTCTATTCACAAGAAAAGACTGATGTGCTAAAGGGCATGGAAATGCCACTTTTATTGTGTGGCAGAGGATTTTCACATTTGAATCCAAATTCCATAGGAAAGCGTGGAATGTGGCAGACCCAGCTCGGAGGGCTGGCCAGACGGCGTGTGCGAGCGGGGAGCGTGTGCAGGGGAAAAGCACAATGCCCTGAGCACAAAGGTTCTGTGTTCACGGCCTCCAGCACAGCACCAGGCTCTCACACAGGCAGGGAATTGTGTGCAAAGTGCCTGGAAGTCAGCACCAAATGTGCCCAGAAACAGGCAAAGCCAGAGCAATGTGCTCCCCTTTCCCCAGCCAGCATGGATTGTTGGGTCTGCTCTTGGTGGTGGTGGTGCAAGAAATCTTGGTTAAACTCATGAGAATCCCTGTTTTAGTGGTGGGAAAACAAACTCCTCACATTTCTGTGCTTCAGGAGGAGGAGCAGCAATTCCCAAGCTGAGCAGGCTGGGGCCAGGTGCCTGCAGGTGGGAGCAGGGATGAGGGACAGAGTGATCACAGCACCATTTACAGCATTTCAGGAGAAATCTTCAAAATTAGGATGGGAAGATACACAAGACCCTTGGCTCCAGGACAGCCATGCAAACTGCTTATGTGTCTGTAGAGAGGGGCATGTTGACAGAGCAGATCAGCACGATGGGTCTGCAGAGGCCAATCCAAGCCGTATTTTTGGACGTGCATCAAAGGCAGCCCCAGTGGGGAAGAGGAGGGTTTGAGGCACAGCCCTGCCATCTCAACCCCACATGCTGAGCTCACTGGGATGAAGTTCCCAAGGGTTCTTGGTGCTGGGTGCTGCATGGAAAGTGGGGATGGTTCCTGCTCAGCACTGGGGACAGCTATTGGTTACCAGCTGATTTGGTGTTTACCCACAGACAGCTGTACAACAGCAAGAGGAATTCAGATTTTCAGTTTTACAAGCAGAAAATGGGAGGTGGGCACACACTTAATAAATCCTCCAATGACAACTAGGTACCTCATTCCCCAAAGAACCTTGGAAGCCACAGTCCTTACTCAATTAACTGAAAAACAAAAAGAAAAGTTCTCAGAGCAGCCAAGTACAAATTCTTCTAAATGCCAGGGCCGAGATTTCCCAGGTTTTGTTTTGGGATCTCCACCGGTATCCGAAATTCAGGACACACAAGTGTTTATGCATTTCAAAGGAGGCTCGTGGCTAAATTTGGGCAAAGTTTGTGAACTGAAGGAAGGGGAAAAGGCTTTGGGGAGGACTGCAGCAGTCATTCCACTAGTGCAGGCCGGCAGATGGGCGTTGGAGCGCAGCTCCTGTCGGGGGGGGTCGGTGGCTCTCTGGAAGGCTGACAGCACAGATGTACTGCAGCTTAGCCTGTGACTAATTTTAACAAGCTGCTTGCACGCTTACAAAAGGCAGATCTGCTGGCATTTTTACTTTCAACCACCTGGTCTTGACAAACATTTTCTGCAAATAGCACATATGTCATGAGGCTGGACTTGGGGAGGCGTGCAAGGCAGGGAGGAGTTTGAATCCTGAGTATGGAGGCAGGGGCTGGAAGTGGTGATGGCCAGGATGTCCCACCAAAGAGTCCAGGTCAGTATAACTAATTGTGCCAACAGGCTGAAGGAAAGCAATGCTCAAAGGAAGAGGTGAAATATTTATAAGACAAATGATGCAGTTGGACAGGTCTTGTCACTCATGATGGACAAGGAGCCCTGTCCAGGCATGGGCTGGAGCAGATTCCCTGCTCAGCATCACCCACAGTGCATTGACACAAACCTTGCACCAGTTCCTGTCCTTGCTGGGCCCATCGCTCTTGAATGCCAGAGAAAGAGAGGCAGCTGAGGGAAAATGCCCAGAAGATTATAGAGGTTTGACCCTTTAAAGGAGAACATGTTGAACAATTTTCATAGAAGGTTTTGATTTAAAATAGGTCCCTCTGTGCTCAAGCCAGCAGGGGAGGACACAACTTGTGGTGCTTTCAGGGATAATCCTGGATCAGTTTCCACCCTCAGGCAAGGCTGTTCTTTTTGAATGAGATGCAGAGCACAGGCTGATCTGGTGGACCTAAACGTGCAGCAGTGACCTCCACAGTCCCCCCTTTCTCACCCCACAGTAACATCCACTGCCAAAATTCAGGAAAGACTGGTGTGAATTTGTGTTAGAGATGAACATCCTCCAATTCAAGCATCATGACTAAGCACAAAAATAACAAAGGAGCTACTAACACTCTCCATCCCTTGATGTCTCCACTGGCAGGCCATTTTGGAGTAAGAGTTATTGGGCTCATTGCCAGTGTGACTGGTAAATCCCATGATTCATGAAATGTAAACTTTCAGTTGTTGATCTTGTGATACTCTTTGCCCTTAAAGCCAATCCAGCTGTTCACAGAAGTTTTCTCTGTTTTGCTGGAGCCTGGCACAATGAAGGAGATGAAATGCAGGAGAACAAAAGAGTGAAATGCCCAACTAGTGGGGCCAGGACTCAACTGTTTCATAGGCTTCTTTTTGAGATGGGGATGGGGAGGGACTGCTGACAAGCTGGGCTTTGATCAGACCAGGGAAGGGAGGAGGACACCAAGTGATGCAGAAACTATCACAGTTTCTTTTTCTTTTTCTTTTACAGGGATGAAGCTGGTTCTACTCTCTGCATCTAGAATTAATTTCCTTTGGGTTGGGCAAGGAGCAGAGAAGTAGGAGAGCCCTGGAAATCTGCAGTGCCTTTCCCCTATTAAAACATGTCCTGGCTCACAAACATGAACTGTTGTTCCAGCTCATTTTCAAGCTACACTGGAGCCATTTTCAGACTTCAGAGTAAATCAAAAAGTAGACCAAGCAAACAACAATCCAAGAGTTTATGTGTCAGATCAACTGAAAAACTGGGTTTGTCCTCTCCAGAAAGTGTTTCATATTTTTACTGCAGCATTACCAAAATGGGTCTCTGCTGACCTATTATATAAACTCATAGTCAAAACCAGACCACCAAAACTCTCCTGCACAGAGCCTTACCTCCAAAAAGGGTCAGTCAGGAGCCTCCACAGTTGGTAAAACACACATTTTCAGCGGCCTACCCAACACACAAACTCTCATTGCTTGCTCTGAAAGTAGTGGGACAGCAGCGAGGAATGAGAAGGAATTTGCAAAGATGGAAATTTAGGAACAAATGATAATTTATGTCTTTCAGAAAATGCAAGTCAAACCTTGCCTGCTCTGGCCCCTCAGCACTCCTGATTGGAACAGGATATGTGTTTAGCATATCTCCAAGGTATTCTCATGTGAACATGACAACCAGGTGCCTACTGTGAGGACAGCTATAACAAATCACCCACATTCTTGTCAAGCCAACGCTGCAATTGTTCTCCTCAGATCATCTGGCTTCAGTGTGGGCTCCCTTCAATTTCTAGCACTGAAAGTATTTCCAATAGTTGACAGATGTCTTTCCTCGCTTTGCACTCCTTTCTTACTCTCTTCAGTGTCAGCCTTGCAGGAAATACCGAGTTAATTGGAAAGATTAGGAAAGGTCTCTTACAGCTATTGCAGGAGAAAGTGGGAGCAGACAGAATGCAGTTAAGAGAGAATAATTAATTTAATGTTTTATTTTACTATTAAGCTTTAAATGATAACAGCCAGAGGAAGGAAAGGCCCTAAAATTCTGTTGCATCTTTGTTATCACTCAGCTCAAAGCAAAGTGATCCCTCTCATAATAATTTTAATTTTGAAGGTTAATTCCTTATTCACATACAGAAGACAGTTTCCAAGAAGCAAGCATTTGTAAACAGTTACTAGAAATACAATTTGATTTTGCTCTGCTATACTAGAGTGTATGATCCAGATCACTGGTTTATCCCACACACAGACCTCAGGTATTTTGCCAATAAATTTCTCTCCTGTGGAAGATGAAATATTCATTCTCAGCAGGGAAAAAAAAAGAAAGGCAAAATAAACACAGAGGAATTTTTTTAAGCATGTAGATAATGAGAATTTCTATAGAAATTGTCTCCCATGAGCTCATTGGATTTGAGTCAGGGTTTGATGCCAAGATTTCTAAAGGACAATAAGTCCTCCTGAAGCATCCAGAAGTGGAATCCAGGTTTTCGTATCCACCCCCTCTCCACCATTTCACAGGCAAACAATATTCTCACATCAGTATTACTTTGATATGGTGTTTGATCTGCTCTGATTTAAAGGCTATATTCAACTGTGAGAAGTTACAAAGAATTTTCTTCCTAAAAGGACACAAAACACAACCTGTCCTAGTTACATCCCTCAATGTACTGGAGCCATCTCAGCTGTTTGGAGCCTACAGCTGTAAGGGAGAATATGGAAGCATCTCAATTTATTTCTGCTTTGTAATGCTGTTCTTGCAGCAAGAAAAGCACCATCCTCCTCAAAAAAAGGGGTTTGTAATGAGAGGGAGAGGAGGGGGAAATAACACCTCTGTGCTGTAGGGACCAGCTGCACAATCTCTGCATGAGGAAAGTCAACCAAAGAAAAAATCTCTGCCCAAGCAATGCTGAACATGCAACCCTCAGCTCCTTAGGACCAGTGCAGGAGGACAGAGATTGGGCATGGCTGAGCATGGATATATGAACAGATAATAAATTAAAAATGAGTTTTGTGTTTAGACCTCCCAAGGAAACAGGGACAATTACCAGAGAAATGGTAATTCAAGGTACAAGTCAGTGACAGTCACTGCAGGGCTCTACAGGACCCTGGCAGGAAATCACCCTCTGAGGGGCAGTCCCTGAGCTGTTACCACCATTACAACCAGTGGGGATAATTTGAGATAATTTTCAAGATTGGTATTATTTGTGTCATGCCAGCCAGCATTTATCCTGCAGCTCAAAACTCAGCACTCATTTAAAACACATTTCAAAGCATTACCTGCTCAGGCATCTGGAAGTGCTTAGGCATGTGGACCTGTTTGCTATTTACACTGCCTAACTGTTCCCATGTTAGACTGTGGTGGAGAGTTGGGTGACAGCAAAGAAAACAGCAAAGAGCAAGACCCAGAGCCTCTTCCAAGGCAAAAGGATGATAAAATCCACTGGTAGCTCTGTTTGCTCTTTAGATTCTCCCTGTCTCATGCCTTGAGAGCCCTGGGGAGCAAGTGAAATGACAAGGGCAAGAAATGAAGAGTAGCCAAGACTTCAGATGAGGAGTCACCCCAGTGACATCAGGATGAAGGCTGCCAAAGCCTGATGGAGATCAGGAGCATCCAGAAGGGAATCTGCAGGGAAGAAGACCTGAACAAAGGTTGCCTCAGCTGGAACGCTGAACAGATGGGATCCAGGGAGGAAGGATCTTCTGCCAGGAGCCATAAAGCAGAAGGAAAGGCCATGACAACTGCCGTGAAGGGCTGCAAGAACACTTCATGAGCACCACTGTACTGCCAGAAAGGAGTCCTTGGCCTGGAGGTCACAGAAAAACTGCCCACAGCACATCCTGGGTGATGCTGACAGAGCTCAGTGCAGGTTAGTAGATCACACCTCCATGTGCCACATCTGGTGGCTGGCAGAAGAAAAGAACAAGATTACAACAGAAGGCAGGCCAGGATGTTTAAAACCTTCCAAATTGCCAGGTTCCAGAGGCAGGACTATCTCCTTAGGCACACAGGGCAACAGCAATGGAAGTTCAGTGCTGAGAGAGGCAGTGCTGGAAGGTGCTCACAGCACTGCAAGGGGCACAGAGTAACCTACAGAGAAGAGCTCAGCTGAATGGGCAACAGCCTCCAAGGAAACTCCATCCAGGAGAGCAATTCAGAGACGAGCAGGGATGTCCCACTCTGCCACAGGACACTCCATCCCTGGAAGACACAGGGCAGAAGGATTCAGAGAAGCTGAACAAACACTGAGGTAAGAAGTAAGCTCCCTTCTGAAGAGCCAGAACCAGTTACCTTAAAAGGAATCACAAGAGGAGGAGACAAAGCAATCTACTTTCTATAATTTGAAGAAAGCTGATGAGAAATTCCTGTCTTCCTCCTCCCATGGCTCCAGAACTCCCAGAGCAAGACCTGTCCAGAGAACAGCAAAAGGCATAGATTTGTTCAATCTCATGACTCATGAGGCTGCTACTGTAAGATGTCACTGAAACTGAAGTCCCCATTAGCTTCAGGAGACAACTGCAGCTGAGACAGGTATGAATATCCTGAATTACCCCTCAGAGCCCAGGCTGGGCACATGTTCCATCTTGGAATTATTCCGTGGAGCAGTTTCAGAGATGCTGTGCATGGATCTGCCTGCTGCAAAGCTTGAATGCCTTCCCCAGCAGCAGGATGAGCCCCCACAGCAGAGGCAAGGGCAGGCAGCAGACGTGGCAGTGCTCAGTGCCAGGTGACACACGTGCAGCAACGTGAGGACAGGCACCTGCCAGCTCCCAAAGCCAACAAATTCCTGAGCCAGCAGCAGGAAAACAAACACAAAAACGACTTGTCCCAACAGCAACTTGAAGCTGCAGTTCCAGCTTGTCTGCAGTATCAATAAATTGTAAAAGTGTGAGGTTTATTTGCTCTGAGAACACCCGTGCAAATATTCAGGGGTATTTCTCCTGAGCTTGGGGGTTATTTTAAGTCTTCACCCTGTGGCCACCCCTAGACACCCCTAGCCTGCCAGTCTGCACTGCTCTGTGTGCCATGAGGTGCCCATGGGACCTTCCAGCCATAGTGCCCATAATCCCACATCCAGATCATTTTCCGGCCTGGGAATGGATGAATGGTGCAGCCACAGCCCAGGATACCTTGCACCAGGCTGATCTCCACCTTGTGAGACCAGGCAGAAAAAAACTTATTTCACCCTTAGTGCACATTAAGATAATTCAAAAATTTAATGGCAAAGCCTCAGATTTTTTTCTTTGTCTCACCTCAATCACTCCACAGGATAGTTGGCAACAATTTTTCTTCATTAGGTTTGTTCTTTCCCTTTTGGTCTGCCAAGGCACATACTCAAATTCCAACTTTCCTTTGAATCCCACCTTCTAATAGTCATTGTTATCTAATTCTTTTTCAAGAGAAAGGAATGCCCCTTGGTCTTTCAATCAGTTCATATTTGTGACCTGACTTTAAATACATTCAGCTGAAAGCCATTAGCAATTATTCAATTGCCTTTCCTGTAAAATACCTTAAATTACTTGACTTAAAGTCCTTTATTTGAAGAAAAAATATCAATTAAACCTTCAGGTTTAAAGAACTTACATTTCTGCATTAGAGGCATTTAACAGTATTTTGATTCTAAATTTTTTCCACCAGTTTCTTTCAGAGTGCAATTTTGCCTCACACGGATCCTGTTGCCATCTGAGGTGATGCTGGACCTACAGTGTGGCTTGACAAGAAGAAGGAATAAAATAAAAGAAGAGCAAAAAAAGGAAAGAGTCAAGTAAGCAGTCTGGTGGCAGTGCTGACCAGAGCATAGTTTCTGTGTCTGCCCTTCCTCCCTGCTGCCTCTTGGCAGTGAATGGGGCTCAATTTTCTACACTTCTGCTCTTAGATTGACTCTTCTTTGGGGCCTGGGATGTTGAAATACTCAGATCTTGGCCATTAGAATCATCAGTCATACTTAGCACACCCCTTTGGCACTGTTCTCAAGAAAGAGTGGCTACAATTGTAACTAGAATTTTAATGCAATTGATTTGATTTCAGGAATTCAGTTTTTTCCCTAAGAAACCCAGAGCTGCATTTTAGCTCTCCAACCCACAGGAAAATACATCAAAATTTTCCAAAAGAGGGAGCATTCCCCAAAACTCAGAGACAGGCCCTCACTGTGGAGGGTGCACCATTCCCAGTGCTTCCATCCAGCCCAGACCCAGTGAGGCTTTGCAGCAGAGGGAGCTGACAAAGCCCCACAGCAGACTGTACATTCTAGCCTGTTTCTTCTGCAGGTCATCACCCCACTCATGAGCAAACAAAGGAAGCTCTGACAGCTGAATTAGTTATGAGGGGACACAGACTGACCTGCATGCTTCTGCCACCTTGATGGAGACTCCCAGGTGAAAGTTCACCCTTCAGGGGTACCTGGAGCTGGGTACAACTGCTTGGGGCAATTGTCAGGTGGCAACATGGGGTGGATACGGGCAGGGGATGACTCCCTACATGAGGTTTGGGGCCAATAGCACCTTCTTTCAGTTACTCTGGAAGCACATTCTTTACATAGTTTCCTCTGGATCCACCTTCAATGCACTCTGAAGGCAGAAAGGGTCAGTTTGTGATACACACAGGTGTTAAACCTCTTCAAAGAGAAGAAGAGAAGTTCAGGTATGATACCATTACTGATGCTGTGAGTGATGCTGCTGCAGAGAAGCACTTTGTCCTCCAGTGTCCAATTCAAACACCAGGCCAAATTCAGATATGGCTTCTAAGTGGCACGGATCGAAAGACATTAATTGTCCAGACAGAGGAAACAAAAGTTTGCAATGCACAAACCTCCCCACACACCATTCCACCAATTCCCTCTCAATTGTTTTCTTAGCAGCACTCTCTGAGGCTGACAGTCCCTGCTGCAGAGGAGGCCAGCATGGATCCCTGCACTGCAGTGGTGGTTTGGCAGCTTTACGATGTTTTACATCACTTTTGCAGAGAACACCAGAGCTATAAAATTTGTAGTTTTCCTAAACCCCCAGAATCCATTTAATCAAAACAGTTTGGTGGCCACACCAGGGCATTATGCAAGTGCATGGCTGCTGCTCCTTCAGCTGCTGAAGGAGGAATTTGCTGACAAGTCAAGATTAAACTTTCAGTTCCTTCTGCAGTTGTTACTGTTAAGAAATTACAAGTTAATTAATTCAACCTCAGGAGAGGAAAATACTTGTAGGATTTAACATGGTGCAGCTATGGAAGGGAAAGGTTGAGTGTGTTTGCAGCTGAGCAGAAAACAGTCCTTGTTCTTTGAAACTCCCTTCTCATCCTCCACTGCACTGGGTGTTGTCACAGGGTAGCCTCGTTGGAAACCATTTCACATGAAATTAATTTTGTAGCACCTAAACGGATTTGCACGACAAAACCCCTTGGTTTCTGAGCCACTTCTTGTCATGCATTTTGTTTTCTTCCTAGAAACTGCCAGTATTCACAACCCATAACTTGGCACAAGCACCAGCAGCCACACCTCACCTCCTTCCAAGCCAGAAACTGGTAGGCAGGTGACAGAGCCCTATAAAACACAATTAACCTTTTCATTAAACAACAGCTCCCCAAGTGAGAACCAGGCCATACCAAAAGGCATGGGGCTGCTTTATGTTAACGGTGTGTCTCAGACCTTAAAATAAAATATTTGTGCTTGCATAAATAGTTGGAAAGGTAAAAGTGTCATAACACTGGGTGTTTGTTATTGGAGCTGGAGTTTGCCTCCTGCCTGCAACAAAATGTCATAACAAAGCCTGCGTGGGGCTGGCTGCGTTTACTCCTGGCTGCAGTGTTTGAATTCTGACACAAACCCCAGCCATAAACAGATTGCAAGGCAGCTCATGCACGGGCTCCTGTCACAGTGGGCTTGTTTCAGCCTGCCATGGACACAGCAGCATCTCAGGGGGTGCAAAGTTTGCTCTGCAAGCTGAGATGACACCGGGTCCAAACAAGCCGTGGATTGAGATGATGGTGGGTCCAGGCACGGACCCAGCACCTCTGCAAAGCTCTGCTCACCACCTGGGCTGATGTTAGGACTACAGAATGGTTGGGGTTGTGGCCAGCTTGGAACCTGGAAGCACCATCACCTCAGGCTCGTGGCATGCTTATCCCTGGGGTCACCTCAGGTGATGGAAACCACAGCATGGTTGGACCCACCCCTGTCTGGGGCCCACAGCCCACTTGTGCCCAGTGTCACCTCACCTGCACAAAGGTTTGTGCCCCTGAGACTGCACTGGGCCCATGGCAGTCTTGAGCCCATGGCTGCAGAGCACCCAGCTGCTCCCCAAAGCCTGCCCCAAAATCCTCAACAGAGGGTTGACTTCAGCCCATCATCAGCCCATCGTGTCCTAAAATCTGATTTTTGCAGAGTGCCTTCATCCCTAGTGCAGACTGAGCCAGGCTTTCCAACCCAGCCCAGCCCAGGGGAGGCTGGAGGGAGACTTTTATCACACTTGGCCAACAGCTTCTTCCCAGCTGCTCACAGCACCAGGGGAGCCAGCACTGGGAGCTGTGAGCACTCGTTGCAGCTCCTCCTTGCCAGCAGGGCCCACCTGCTGCAGCAGGATGGTTTGGCAGCCTGTCAGCCTTGGAGTCTGTCAGTCCCATGGCTGGGAGAGGTTTCAGCTGCAGAGGAACCAGTGTGACTCTGGTGTGCTGCAGAGTGGAGCAGGGGGTTCTGTGGGCTCTGTGGGGATGGTTGCTGGGTCCCCACACCTCTGAGGAAGAGGAACTGGCAGCAGTGGAGTGCACAGAGCTCCTGTGAGCAGCTTTGATGTAGCTCTGCTCTGATGGTTGCTCCAAAGCATGCACCACTCCCAGCAGTGACACCCTCCTGCCTCCACCAACAGCCTGTAACCCATGGGGTCACAGAGGGGCCTGTGCCACATGCTCAGTGTCTGTCCCCTTGACTTCTGCACCTTGACCCACCCTGCTCATTCAAAACTTGCATGAGGAGCAAAGGGAGATTCAGTCCTACATAGCTGAGGCAGGAAAACCTCAGCATGCTTTCTGGCACAGTATGACTGGGCAGAGGGCAGGAAAAGTAAAAGACAGCTATATCTGGGAAATGTACCAGCATCCTTTCTTTTAAAATGCCACAGGTAACCTACAATTTACAACCTGCTTTGCTAGCACAGATCAGTACTGGTCACTGCCTGGTGTAAGCTGTGTGCAGTGGTCTTGGGGAGCAATTGGCACTTTCTGTGAAGCCCAAAGCAGGCACACAGCTGTGCCATACCAGGCAGCAGAACCTGTCCTTAGGACCATGCCTGGCCGATACACTTCTGCAGCTGTGAGCAGCCAAAAATTAACATTGAGCATAAAGCAGCATGATTCCCCCAGAACAGCTGGAGAAATGCTTAACCTAAATTAAATAAGCATTACCATAGCAGCTAGGTGCTTATTTACAAATGAAGGCCTGGAAGCTGCAGCCAGATCTGCTTCCCCTGGTCCCCACAGGCCCCCAGAGTCAGCACAGGCAGCTTGCAGGGTTTGCAGAGGCATAGGGCTGGATGGTTGATTGGAGGAGCAGGGTTGCAGGCTGCACTGCCCTGTCTGCAGGTCTCAGAGGTCATTCAAGAGGTGGAGGTCTCCAGAGATTGGGGGACCTTTCCCTGAAGGTCTGAGCCCGAGACAGAAGCCACCCTGCTGCTTGGAGGTTGATGCTCTGAGCAGGGCTGATGGCTGTACCTGAGCAGCCCCACAGAAAGGGATGCCCTCCTTGAGCTGGGGCATCTCCATCACCCACCAGAGACCCTCTCTGCCAGGCAGGGAGGTCACCCTTGCACCTGCACCCAGAACTGTGCCCTTGCCAGCCCCCTCTGGCTCAGGAACCCCTCTCTGACACTGCAGCCTCAGACCAACTCAACCTCACAGACACTTTCCCACGTCCTGCACGCAACTGGTGCCCTTGGCACATATTTTCAGAAGCAGGTGTCTGTCCAGGGGCTCTTCAATCCACACAAAAGCCCCTTAAATTGCCTGATTTCCTGAGCCCCTGCCCACTCAGCAATCCTCTGCAGTCCCTGGAGAGGCGTCAGTCATGGGCAGCGAGGATCCCCGGCAGAGCGAGGCCCCACGGCTGCATTCCCTCCCTCAGGACAGGCCCAGTGTGTTGGTGTGCCTGGTGTGGGCTGCAGCTGCCCCACACAGACCCTTTTCCTGCCCCCCTGCTCGTGTGGGGCCGGGGAGCAGCTGCAGCCTTGTCCCTGGACGGGGTGAAGGCCAGCAGGAGTGCACACAGCAGTGAGCAGAGCCTGGCTGCAAGACCTCAGGGGAACATGTGGAGGTTTCTGCTGCCCTATCCCACCCTCAGGAATCCGGGGTCACTTCGTTCCCACCGGGAGAGGACTGCACAGCTGTCCTCCCGTGGGGCTGCCCTGCTCCCAAGAACCTGCCTTGCTGCAGCAGCACTTCAAAGGACTTCACTCCTCACGAGAACAGAGGATCTGGGAGCCAGCAATCCCAGGCTCTGAGTCTTCATTAAAAGTCCCTGAAGGATGGAGGGAAATCCAGATGCATGGGAACACAGATGGGTGAAGGCCTTTGGTGTTCACTGAGCTCAGCTCCCTCCTCCCCACTGCATCACCTGGTGCCTTGAGGTTCAGTCAGTGCAAAGCTCCTGGCACAGCACCGAGGGCTCGGGGAGAGCCCCAGGGCCAGGCACAGGTGGGCAGCACAGATGGGGCTGGGGCGTGCCAGCAGGGCAGGGAGCCAGTGCCACTATCACACTGCAATCAAACCCTCTTCTGTGAAATGCCTGGGCTCCAGCAAGCTGGCACCCTCCTATGGAAAAATGTCCCTGGAAGCTCTCCAGCTATCCCTGCTCCAAGGAGTCACTGATAACCCTGCTGCCAGCCTGGGGTCATCCCTCTTCCTCCCCACTGCAGAAGGACATTTCAGAACCCATCCTCTCCCTGCCTCGCCTTTCAGAGCCTTCCATTTCTCAAAAGAAATTCCGGCGCAGCCAGAAGATTTTACCACTTTGTTCTCAGAATATCATAATATTTTCTTTTTTAATTAAATCGCATTCCCCATCTGCCTTGCGTACATGTTTTGGGTAGTCTACTTCTGCCAAACATAAGGCCAACATCCCTGCTACTAACTTTCAATAAAAGCTCTCTAGTGCTAGAACTCTTGTTTTATCTAAACCCGATGTCTGCTCACAATTTTGACCACACCCAGACTAGGGCTATGTGACTTCACTGCCCCGGATTCCCATCAAGAGCCTTTTAACATGAGTACACTCATTTAGCAGCAGGCATTGTCTTGCTTTCTTCATTAGCAAACTGAAAACTCACAAGAAAGATTTACAGTATTTCTATAACAGTGTTGAACTTGTGGGGAAGAGTGGCTGTGTTTGATTTGAGCTGCAAGCAAATTAGCAGAGATGTCCTGGTTCTTAGTTTTCAAGCTCAAAAATGGACTGAACTCAAGGGAATTAAAGAGAAAAAAAAGCTAAAGCAAGGGCATTAATGAGGGAGCCTGAAGAGGAGGCAGCCAGGAAAAGCAAATCTCAACCTGCTGCATACAGACTAAAAAAAAAGAAAATCTATGCAGTTGTACTGGAAAATGGACCACAAAAATTTAGATATAGCAGGATTTATCCAATAGATGCACTGAAAAACTTCACAGAATCCCCACAGGTTTTTTGCCCAGAGTTTCCGAACTTATCCAAGGGAGGTTGCAACCTCAAACTCTCTCATTTTACAGAACAGAAGCACAAAGATTAATAATTCATAGCAGCTTCCATCTATATTCTGCAGTATGGAAAGGAGAGAAAGGAGCACAGACTGGACCATGCATTACCCAAGTCCAGAAGCTCTAATTCACAGGAGAAGGGTTTTGGACAAGAGCTCACCCATTCACATGTTGATGGGAAGCACAGTGCTTTCCCTCCCCATGCTGAAGCTGAAAACTGTGCTCAGCCATAAATCTGGACTAAAATCTGCAAGGCCAAATCAAGATAAGCACAAAGCAGAATGCCTGCAAGTATAAACTCATCTTCTTCAAAGCATTTCATGCCCCAGCTGCAAATTGGTTTATTCCGAGAACAAATTGTTGCTCAACTACTTGGAAGAGTCTTCACAAAACTTCAGGCAAAGTATCTTTGATTGAAAAGAACTTAATATTAGTGATAAATAATATCAGGTGAGAACACAGGAGGCCATAATCTCTCCCAAAAGTGAGATAAGGAACATCAGACATGTACTATCACTTGTTGCTCCATACCAGCCAATAAGTTGCTCAAGAGCCCTCCCAAAGGTACTGTACAGAATGTCCTTTTTCCTCTCTCCAACTCATAACAGCCTTTCTCCACCAAGACAAACTCACAGTGAAAAAGGACAAATAATCCCTCTCTGTTAACAAAGGATTGGCTGGCCCAGGAATTTGGGATGAGATTCAAGGATGCCCAGAAAAAAAACCCAAAACAATACCCTGTTAATATTAACTCCTGTCCTTGTCAAGGAGAGCACAGTCACATCCCAAGTACCTAACACTCTTTGAGAAAGATGTTACACAAGGATAACTCAGGTCATCTGTGAATTCACCCTCCTTGTGCAGCTGGTGGCACTCTGGGTCCAGCATCAGAAGCACCAGGGGCCTCTCACACACCTCCCACCTGCACAGCTCTGACTCTGCCTGGAGAGGAGGAAAGGGGGAGACCAAGGCTGCTCTCCACTGTCCCACTTGCTGTTGTCCACTGGCATTGTTTGAACACGTGTGTATGGGGAGCCACAGGGCAGTACAGGCAGAGGGAGGGATTCTCTCACAGCTCACAGTCTGATCTTTCCTTTTGTTTTTTCCTACAGACTGAGAATTATGAGGAGAGTATTTTACCTCCAACATGTTCTGTTTTTTAAGGTGAACAAACGAATGTCAAACGTTCCTAAAACCCAGCCATCTCTTTCTTTTTCTTGTACTCCACATGGGGAAGGGTGCACAAGAAGGAGGGACAAAAAAATGTGGGAGGACAACGGGGCAGTGAAGGAGGGCCAGGAGAAACAATGTGAGAAGGCAAGAAAATAAACAGAAACACATGAGGTAAACCAACCCTGATTTAACCACTAGACAACTCAGCAGGGTCACAGATAACATGAGCAACAAGCCCAGCAACCTCAAGGAAATATTATCCAGGTCATGTTAAGATGACAATTTCCCCCAGAGTCAATCATAATTCAGGTTTTCCACCATATTGGGTTGTTCAGAGGAGGTGCTGCTGCTTGGGAGGTGGCTCAGTGGCACCTGTCCCCCACAGAACAGAGCACAGAGCAGATGCAGGTGTCAGCAGGGAGTCAGTGAGCTCAGGTGTCCCTCAGGTGCCCTCAGATCCTGCACCAAGACTATCAGTACATAGCTCTACACCTGGGCTTGGTCCAGTGACCAGGGCCGTGCTGCAGGGAGCCACCTTGCAGCAAACATGCAAGGTAAGCCACTTGCAGACAGAAATGCAGCAGAATGAGGAGCCCCAGACCTTTAGGGCTCAGGCTATGGGAGCTCTCTGGAGCAGCAGAGCATCATCTCCCCAGAAATACTTTGCTGTTTCTCAGGGAAATGAAAGAGAAGGGAGCTGCGTGGTCCACAGCCGCTCTCCACTTGGTGGCCACATGAGACTGGTGGCCACATCTGGGGAAGAGCATCCACCTGCACTGGATTATCCTTCTGCATGACAGCCTCATTTTGGCTCTCTTGCCCAGTGTTTGAAGTTCCTCTGCAGAATCAAATTTAGCAAGGTCCATACCTAGGCTGAGAAATATGTCCTGGGGGCACTACCTCGGTCGTCCTGGCTTTCATTAACCCAGCTTCTCCACTGCCCTTCTTTCACACCCATTAAACAGCACCAAAGGGAGCTGGCAATACATTTTCCTTTGCCCTTCTCCTTTGTGCTCCTCCTTGATGAATGGCTAAAGCAGATGCACAGTTGCCTTTGAAGGCTCTGGCCCATGAGCATGTTGAATCAATGATGGATTGGACCAAATGAATCACAGTGTGGGAGAAAGCACAAGGCAATGATTTCTAAGTGGCCTTCACATCTTTACACTTCAGAACTTGCTTTAGAAGCCCGTTTTCTTCTTTTTATCTGGTTCCAGTTTCTGCAGTGCCTTTGCATATGTTGAGGGAGGTAGGGGGAAGGAGGAGAACCTTTACATATAAACAGAAGAATCCACTTCTCCATTAGACAATAATGAAGCATTGTCATTTAGGGAGTTCAAATAGCTGGGAAACCACTTCAAGGCCATGCAAAACAACTGGGTAGCATCAGAAAGAGCAGCAGTTGGCAAACTGAGCAAGAGAGTTCAAAACTCCAGTATGCAAGCTCACAAAAAACCCACAGCTGGTTCGGTAGCCTACCTCCCTTCACTGGGACACAAGAGCTGCTTCAGCTAGGAGCTTTAATGAAACTGTATTTTTAGGATATGGTGAATTGCCAGGAATAACTTGATATATAACTGCTGCTGCTCAATCCCAACTGGAGCGGTGCTCAGCCAAATCCTGCGTGTCCCTTCCCACAGTGAGTGGGAGGTCTCCAAAATCCATTCAGAGCATCAGCTGCTTCCAGCTTGGCTGCTCTTGGGCCCTCCCTGTCACTGGTGACACAACTGATGGATATTCCTCCCCCCACAGGTACACCAGGGTGGATGTAGGAAACCAAAGCCACCCATTTTGCAAAAGTGTTGTTTGGAAAAGCGATGCCTTTCTGGGAGAGGCAGAGTTTGTGAGAAAAGGAAATTGTCTTTTTGGGCTGACAGTGGACTAGGGGGAGAAGAACATGTGTGCAGACGCACAAATTTTCAGGCTCAGACATCTGAAAAAAAAAAAAAAAAAAAAAAAAAAAAAAAAGGAATCCCAGCAAAAGCCATCCCCCAGGCTGGGTATTGGTTTTTATGGTTAAGCAACATGCCACACAAGTTTGCCCCCAGGCCTCTCCACTCCAGGCTGCATTGGCACTTTGTGCCCAGCCAGCACTGCCAGCAGGAGGACTCTGGTGGCTGATCCCTGCCTGGGCAGAGGTCTTCCCACACACAAGCCTCTGTGGGATCTGCTTTATGTTACAGCTCAGGACGATGCCACATGTGGAAATACAAGTGGAAGCTTGTTCAGACCACAGAATTTGCAAAGCCTGTTTGCTTAACCAGAGCTAAACACGAGCCAAGGACAGCTTGGTTTGAGCTCCTTTATTCTGGATACCCCACATGAAGCACTGTGGCTCCTGCAGTAGCTGTGCCAGTGCTGGTCTGTGCCTGCTGTGCTGAGCCCATCAGGGAGATCCGGGGTTGGCACACCCTGGAGGACAAACCCCAGGCTGCCCCCAAGGTCCTTCTTGGAGACACAGTGTGAGCAGAGAGCAGGGAAAACCCCCCTGAGGCACATGAAAGGTTCCTTCCTCCAGCACCTTCTTCCCAGAGCCATCATTGCTTACTCAGTTGCATCCACACAGGAATTGCTCATCACTCACAGCACCAGCACCACCATGCACCTCACTGCCTGCCTCCTAGGCAGCCCAGTGAGGGACAAACCCCTCTGCTCCAGAGATAATGGGCTTGGATGCATAAATTTCTCTGGAAATCTCAGGCTTGCCCTGACTCCTGCTCCACAGCAAAGAACCACTGCCAGCCCTTGGGCAG
Organism: Cettia cetti; assembly: GCA_013401135.1. Classification (NCBI taxonomy): domain Eukaryota; kingdom Metazoa; phylum Chordata; class Aves; order Passeriformes; family Sylviidae; genus Cettia; species Cettia cetti. The sequence goes on along the minus strand of VZUI01096119.1, from coordinate 16,095 downwards.
GGACAGATCCAGCCCAGCTTCCCAATAAATATTCAAAATCTCCATGGCCTGGCAAACAGGGCTCTGGAAAGTGCCTACTGCTCTCCACACAGGCAGTGATATTTATGAAGTGCTGTGAGGTTTGGAAGTATTATTTTATCCACAAACAATGGAAGTAGGGACGAGCTGAAACACGATTAGCTCAAGACTTTTCCAGCCTGACACCAAGTGTACAATTAAAGCAGTGGAAAGGGCTGAACAAGCCTGTCTGTGGCCAGAGGACGGTACTGCAGGAGGGAAATGTGTGAAAGAGAGGTGCTTGGGACAAAGGGAAGTCTGTTGAAGTAAGAAAAGCCTGAATAAACAAGTTGGGTTGTTTTTTTTTTTTTTCCCCCAATACCACTTACAGCTTCATCCAGCCAGAGCTCAAAGATAAAAGAAAAAGGAGCTGCTGATTTTCTAGTGGGAGGAAACTCAGCTGGGGGCTTCAGTGCTGTGTTTATTAAGCACCGTGTTCACACAACTGATCTGAGGAGGACTGGGAACTTGGGGGCCAGCACAACCAAGTGCTCATGGGAGCTGAATCTTCCTTGCTTTACAGACCCCTCACGTTTTAAAGGAAGTGAAAGTTCTCCAGCTGGGCACCCCTGGGGGCACAGTTCCCCTCAGACACAGAGACCAGTGTTGGGACAAGCAGGGGATGCTGTGAGCTGCACACCTCTGGTGAAGCCCTGTAAAACACAACAGGCAGCATTTATAGCCACCCCCATCACGCTTGTCACTGATTTTCAGATGCACCACACTGTACCCCAGTGGGACACAGCCTCAGCTCAGCAATGCCCTCTGCATCTGCAGGGCACCACAGGCTTTGAAGTTCGGCTCCTCCAGCCAGAGCCCTGCTTGGTATTGAAGCTCACACGCTTATTAGGAGGTGAGGATGATTAATTGCCTCTCCTCCTGCCCCTCTGAGGGGGGCTCCTCGGCGTTGTCTCACTGACAGTGATTTCTCAGGACCATATGGCACTTCCCCATCCCATTAGTAACACCCCTGCAGCACCCCCTCCACTCCACACCGAGTCTCAGCTTTCACTGGGTTGGGGAACATGGAATACCAAAACTCTGGCCGAAAACTTCAAGGTCAGAAAGAAGTTTAGGGAAATACATCCTGTAAAGAACTAACTTTTCTGTCATCAGTTGTGCTGGTGTGACACAGCAGAGGGTCACAAACTTCACCCAGAGAAGGGTTCCCTCTCCAAAGGGACCTCATGTGGGTGCAGTGCTGGGGGAGTCTCTGTCTTTACAATGCACTTTCATAAAAGCAACTGAAACCCTCTCTTCCCTTTGCCCCCACACTGTGGGCTTCCCCTGGGGCACATGGGGCTGTGTTTGCTCTTTCTGGGACTGGCAGCAAGGGCAAGGAGTGTGTCCAAATGCCCACAGTCCCAGGGAGCAGGGAACCTGCAGACTTTGTGACTAGATATGAGAGTGCCAAGGTGCATGATGCTGCAAACCTATAGCTGTTTAACAGGTAAATCTGGATGGAAATGGCCTCAAGTTGTTCACATTGTTGCTTTTTAGTTGGTTGGTTTTGTTCTCCCTGCAATTCACTGTTTTATGCCTCTGAGGCCCTCTAACCCTGCAGCACTGTGCTCACACCTGCTTGGGATGGGTGCATCCCTCTGACCATGGGCACCTATGAGGGCAAATTCACAGCAGAAGCAATTCCCACTCCCTGCTGCTCCTCACCAGTGCCCAAGCACACCACGGGGACCTCTCCCAGCTCATTTGTGGCACAGCAAAGAGCACTCTGCAGCTAGGCACCTGCAGAGAATAATGTGGGTGCTCTTGTCCCAGCAGCCGGTGCCTGACAAAAGCCAAATTCCCCAGGAGTGCAGGCTGTGCTCACATTCAGTCACTAATCCACCCTGCACAGCCCCCCTTGGCAGGCAGCGTGGAAAATGCCAGTGCTCACAGATATGGTCTCCAGGGAGGACAGTTTCCATAACCCACAGCAAGGCAGGAGAGCCTGGCCCAGAGGGCAGGGTGGCCAGGGGCCAGCAGCCACCTCCTGAGGTGGCAGAGAGCTGTGGCACCTGGCAGGCGCTTGCCCTGCAAGCATTTGATTGCTTACCCCATCTCTGGTTGCTGTTTTCACTGGAGAAAGAGTCCAGTCAACAAAAAATAATAAAAGAATAAATAAATAAATAAATGTAAAAGCCAAGAAGAGAGCAGCTTCTAAATTACATTATTTTTACTTGGCCATTCTGTTCCCATCACAGAAAGCAGCTGGTTTTTTCCAGCAAGAAAAAGATGGTTTTTCACCTCAGTCCCACCCTCAGTCCCCACTGAGCAGAAAGAGGCACCAGCAGTGGCTGCCACCACCTCTGTGGCTCAAAGCAGCCCAGAGACCACCTCTGCAACCCCAGCAAGGCCTGCAGGGGCTGGGGACTGCTGTGCCAGCCCTGCCTCAAGGGCCTGAGCTGGGATCAGCATTGAGACTCCTGCCCCACAGTCACTGGGAGAGCTGCTGGGTTTCTCTTTCAGTGGACAGGGACCTGGGGTCCTTCTCCTGCCTGCCCCCTGGCAATGGGCTCTGATGCTTCAGCTCCCTCCCTGGGAAGGCTGGGAAAACCCTCCCTCAAAGACCTTCAGAGCCATGTAAGGGGAAAAAGAGAGAAAGAGGGTGAGGGGAAAGCAGATCCCCACGGATGAGCCCCTGTGCCCACAGCACACGCACCTTCCCAGCCCCTCGAGCATGCCAGCAAACCTTCCTGCTGCCTAATGTATTCCATGTGGAGCCTGCACCTCCAAAACATTACTTAAAATGGGAATAAATCCTTCATGAGACCTCTGCATGACAGATACCACTTGATGGAATTGCCAAGCGAGGAACTTTTATTTTAAGGAAAAGTCTACATTTAACCTATTGTCACTCTGCAGAAGGGGGAAGCAATAAACTGTATATGCCTGCTTTCCAGCCAAGTCCAAAAGGTTTATCCACAAGCTCTTCTTAGCAAATCTCCTCCACAAGTTCTTTTGATACCTTGTGGATTTGCTAAACATTTATAACATGAAAGTGAGAATATTATACACACTGCCCTGGCATAAATCACAGGTCTGATCCTCTGTGTACACTAGCAATGGAAAGGGGACCTGGAAGGAGTAAGAGGGTTCTAGGCTGCAAGGTGAGTAATTGGAAAGGTTTCCCTCGTCCCCCCACCAGCACTAAATGCACACCAAGGTATTAAGAGAAGCTGCTTCTCCCCCAGCCCTTCCAGTTTTTTCAAGTTTTACACCTGGGGAAAGAAGAATGAACAGCCCCTGCTAGACATCGGTGAGGTGATTGTACAGGACATTTAAGAAGTGGAAAAACATCTGTTTAGTCCAGATAGAAACCAGATGGAGGTGGGGGGAGGTGGAGGATGGAGAAACAGTCGAGAGGAAAACCAGAAACCTGGTCAGGAAGAAGGCTGCAGGAGGAGAGATGCTTCCAGGAGGAACAAGTATCACCCACTGAGACCTGCACATCTGGGTGGTGGGCAAACAGCAGGGCAGGGCTCTTGCTCACAGGATGAGGCACTGGGGGACACTCAAGGCAACTGATTTTGGAAATTCAGATGCTGCCTGGTCCCCTGGGACACCACATGGCCACCAACACTGGGAATGGCTAAGGAAAAGCCTTGCTGGTGGGAAGAAGGGTGGATGTGGGCTTGTTTCCAGCCATCAGAGCCACACTCCTTCCTGGAGGTCTCCAGCTCCTCAGTTCTGACCTCTAAAATGCCCCAGCAGTGCCTGGATCAGAGACACTTCCTACAAGGAACATACAAAATCCTACATTTGCAGCAGGAAGTGTTTTTTAAAGGGTCATTTGGCACTATTCCCCAATCCTCTTTATCCTCATGTTCAGCACGGCAATCAAGCTCTCCTGCCACAGCACAGCTCACTCCAAGGCTTTCAGAGGCACAGCATGGAGCTTTTACAGGTCCAGCAGGGGCAGTAAATGAAAGTGGTGCCTGGCAGACAGGGTGCAGCCAGCAAAACCCCACAGGGGATGGCAGAAGGCGAGGCAGAAGCACGCTTGGGGAGCTGGTTGTGGTGCCTGCAGGCAGAGAGCAGCAAGTAACTGCAGCAAGAGGGCTGGAAATCCCCCAGAGCTGAAGAGGATCCTGGGGAGAAACACTGCAGCACCAGGGACACCTTTTCTGTGGGTGCTTTTACAGTGCTGCCAGCCAGGTTGGGAAGATCCCCAAAGCAGGACAGTGAGATGCAAAACTCACCCTTAGTCTAACAAACTGCTTCCTCCTGGTTTTGTGTCTGACTCTGGTCTCAGATTCCACTTTGGCTGGCAGAGTGAATGAAAAAAAATAAAGCAATTTTTTTAAAACTCCAAAAGACTTCTCCAATAGTATCAAATGCTAGAACTAATGAGCAGTTTCCTCACTATATAATATTGTCCCACGGAAAAAAAGAAATATTTTCACAATGAACATTTTTGCAGGAAGTGTTTAATTTTGAGGCCATTTTGATCCATTTCTTAAATCCAGGTGAAGTGTCCCATTTCAAGTGAGTGCCAAAATTGAAGGTCTTTTTAAAAAATGTGTCTGTTCCCTACATTGCAAGTAGGAAAAGGATCAAAATAACTTCTCCCTTGTCCCCAAACAAAACCCAAGTGTTTGAACATGGTCACTATGTAATCTGAAAAACATTGCTCAAAAAGGTGTTTAAAATATTCCCAGTCTGGGAAAATTCTTTCCCACTTCATTTTAAAGAAACGCTTTACAAATGGACCCGAGCTGCCTCTTAACTTGATTAACACTGCATAAAAAGAAACTTCAAATGTCCAGAAATCATTTGCAAAGAGGTGAGAGTAAGTCAGCCCTTTTCTGACCAGGTCCTGAAGGGAAAAAGTGGGGAATATAGGACTGAATAAGGGAGAAGGAAGGATTGAAGGTTGTAGCAGCCAAAATAGAGAGGGAAGGAGGGAAAATGTAGAGGTTACCAGCCCCTCCCTCCCTAAGAAAAAAATCACAAAATAGTTTGGGTTAGGAGGGACCTTTAAAGTCCATCTATTCCAACTCCCCTGGAACAAGCAAAGATATCTTCAAGCAGATCTGGTTGCTCAGAGCCCTGTCCAACCCTGACCTTGGATGTTTCCTGTGCAACCTGTGCCAGTGTTCTACCACCCTTATTGTAAAAAAAAAAAAAAACATCAGCAGGCCATGCCCATGCAGGATCTACTTCCAGCCCCTGCAGCCCCTGGTGCCCCTGCAGGCAGGACAGCCAGAGAGGTGGCACTGAGACTGGGCTTTGGGACCATGAGCTGGACAAATTAAATCTGAATTCTCCAATTTTTAACCTCTAACAGGAGCTCCCCCTACCCAACCACAGCAGCTGTGCACTTATACCTTTCTTACCAGAGGCACATCACTATGGTGTCATCTCTGCCCTGATGACTATTTCTACAAAAGTTTTGGAAACTCAGCAGTCCTGGAACCCCTTACATGTACAAGGCTGTTCTCCCGCCAGCTTCCTCTCCAGCCTGCTCCCAATTTGTCTGCAAACCACAAGTTTAATTGGAATTGGCAAGTGTTTTGACTTCAAAAATGTCTGTAACACCTGGAAGACAACGCTCAGGTTTAAGGGGGAGGAAATGGGATGATATCCAGGTGCTATTGTCACGCTCTCAGCTGCCTGCACGAGAAGGAATGAGTAGCTGCAGGGTCTGGTGCATGCAGGCGATACCAGGCACGCACACAGCTCTGCCTTGCTCCAGCCTCACTCTGCAGCAGGCTCCTGAGCTCACGTTAAAGCCAGGTAAAAACCCCTCCTGCAAAAATAAAGAAATATGTAAATGAAATAGACACGCCCTATAACGTTTGTGGAAAATCAGTTGCAAGAACTAGGAAGAGATGGTGATGTGCCTGGAGGCCATAAAGCAGACAAATGATCTAGCAGAGGAGGCAGAGGATGGGAAAGACTGCTCTGATGAGGGACATTGCAGAGGGGACTCTCAGCACGGGCCCTGTCAGCGCCCTCACCAGCTGACCTTCAGTCTGGATCAAATACACCACGATGCAAATCTGCACACTCCATTATCCCAAAGATGTGACTTCCAGCTGTCCAGACTCCCCTTTTATGATCCTCCCTGTTAGGGTGTACGGGGTTTTGGGAGAGGCATTCAAGAGAGTCCTGGCTGGAGCCATGCCCTGGGCTGCCCTCCCGGTGTTTGGAAACTCTGAAAGTCTTCTGTGCCCACTGCTTGTCTGAACTGTTGCAGAAAGAGAAGGAGCAGAACCAGCTCCTGTCAGAGCTGCCCTGGAGGTGCTGGGGAACCTGAGAGTATAAAGTGGGACCAGAACCACCTTTTATACAAGAAACTGTCATGGACAAGTTTTGCTGAGACTTTCAAAGACCGGGTTAGGAGGGAAGATTTATTTCCTGTGACTTTACATTAATGAAGGGTGGAGGAGATTTCTCCTCGTTGTGGGTTCTTGCAATTTCAACCAGTAATGCCTTGGTATTTACAGTGGCCTTTTTCTGAAATGAGGGGAATTTTGAGAATTTCTCTAAAATAAGGAGGTGAAAGCTCCTTCCTCTCCCACAGCTTTGAGGGTGAGAAACATTAACCCTTAGAAGAGATTTAAAATAGGATAAAACTGTTATGACACAGAAAAATCCTGCACTGACACCATCTTTTAGCATATGATATAAACCTGAGAAATGCACAACATCCATTTGTCAACTTCTGCCACCAACTTTCACCTTTTATTTTTGTATATTACATTGTTGAAAGCCCTGCTTGGTTTTGGTTGGGTTTTTTTTGGATTTTTTTTTTTTCAGATGGTCAGTTTATCTTACTTAATTAATATCTACTTAGAGAGTAAACAAAATTTCAAAGGGCCATTGGCCATTTCTGTGAGTCTTTCATTCAAACCATTTATCAAACCTTTAATAACAGCCACTAACATATGCAAAATGTTAACCAAAAAAAAGTAAATGTTTTGCAAGGTACTCCAACCACAGCCCCAGAGATCAGTGTGATTCATGTAACAGATTTCCTTCTCTCTCAGGGAACCAGTATGCTGCAAAAGGACACAGGAGGCTACTGACACATTCCTGGTGTAAGAGCAAAGCATGCAACTGAAAATCAAGTTGCTGTTTTATTTTCACCCCATGCCTGCACACATTGCATCCTGTCTTTTATTTTCTTGTAACACACAGATGCTTTTCAGTATCATGTTCAGTTCTTCCTTCAACCTGGGCAAATTCTTCTGAGCCAGAATTTGGAAAAAACCTCATCTGGAAAATTTGAGTGATAATGAAGGTTGTGACACTGGCACAATGGCCATGTGAAGGGATAGTTTAGTTCATAAAGAAAAAGCTCAAGAACTTCTGCAAGCAAGAGCAAGCATAACAAAAGCACGCACTGAGTTGTCTCCCGTTAACAGCACAGATCAAATGAGCCAATGCAACTGCTTCAGCTTTGCCTAAAAAATGCCTGGATCAATCATCAAAGTAGAATTGTTTTCCACAATACACTTCCTTGAGCAACCCAGATAGCCTTTGTGCTGGCCCCAGTAGTGATGTAATGGGAAAAGCTGGCAGGCATTCTGTCAGAGCCCTGCAGATTGCTCAAATGCTCTTTCCCAAGGCTGAGCCTCGCAGGTGTGCACTCAGCAGCCACCGGCCCTTGCTGTGATTAATGGCTTTTTCCAACCTGCTGCCTTGTGTGAATAGAGAGAGCCAACTTTTTATCAAGTTATGGATGATCTGTGGGACGATTCCAGTCACCTGGAGGCTGCCATGTGTAAGGAAGTTGTCCCAGCCTACTCAATCTGGGAATCTCGGCTCTGCCTGCAAGCACTGTGGTACACACAGCCCTCATGTCTGTCTTGCTCTCTGCCAGAGGAAAACATTTAGGAGAGCTGCTGCCCAAGCCTCAAAGCCCTCAGACAAAGAGCCAAGGGAAACCATCAGTCCTGATGGAACCAATCTGAAAGTGCTCCTGCACTAGAACCAGCAACCCCTCCTGAGCACATGCAAGGGTGGGATCTGAACAGCAGCAGAGGAGGCACCAAGGAAGTCCCAAGGAAACACCTCCCACAGAGGCACCAGTTCAAACAATGCAGGAGCTCAGAGCCACTCAGCAATTATTAGTCAAACTGGAGGTAAACAGCCCAAAACAAGAGAGCATTTGATAAAATCACATTTAACGAGAAGCAAATCTTACCCCTCACATTGTAGGGGGACCATGACAGATATTCCAAGTATCATAAGGCTGCACCATGCACTCAAAAACATCCAGCACACCCCAGGAGCTTTCCCTTCCCCCCAGAAAAGGACAAGTCCTAGGGCCAGAAACAAGGAGTCACCTGAAGCATAGCTCTGCAAAAATCAACAAGATCATAATGGAAAAAAAAAACAGGCACCTGCCACCTCACCCTCAGGACTTCTTTGGAGGATAAAGGCTTGGGGCAGTGCTGCCTGGGAGGTGAGACTGCTGTTGATAGCCCACAGTTGGTTTTCTCCCCACAGGTGTAGCCCAGGGACCCAGCACAGACACCCTGCACCCCATAAATGTTCAAGAGAACATAGGTCACCTCTGCTGCAGACAGCCCTGGTTCAGAGGGATGGTTTGTGTAGCTAAGGGCTTGTGCAGCATCAGGTGGTGGTGATGTAGCAGAAGGGAAGGAGTTCAGCTCCTTTTCTTCCTCTCAACCAGCCTGTGCACAGGGCACATGGCTATTTACTGCATTGTTGCCAGCTGGAGTCACTGACTGCAAAAACCTCATCACAAAGGGGCTAAGTGGAAGGTAAGAGTGACATTTTTTGTTTCCTTCTTCCACCTTCTTGTTTGGGGGCTCTGTTGGGCATTGCTTGTTCCCTAAGTTGTCCTCAGGGAGAGCTCCCTCTGAGTGCCCCAGGGGTGATGCTGCTGTAGCTCTGTGAGGAGCAGAGGAGGTTGGTTGGTCTGCCCTTACCTTCAAGGTGTCTGATTATGGATCATCCCAAAGAAAATATTGTCCAGGGTAACCAGAATGGAGAAGCTTTGGCCAAGTGGGAGGGAAGGGAGTAATGTAGACCTCTTGGAGAAAAGTATGAAAGCTAAAGGACAAAAAGAAATCCTAGCTGAATTTAGCTCCTCTCTGAAGGAGCACAGGTGTGAGGCTAAAAGTTCTGTGTAGCTTATTCTAATCCAAGAGACAAATTACATCATGCTGGAGTATTTTGAGGGGTTTGAGGGTATTTTCTGTTTTAAATTTGTGTGGCAGGGAGCATAAGGCAACTTGTGTCTCTTCACATACCTCAGATCACAAGCTGGTAAGGGATTCAATCTCATTATTTCTGTGTGAGCTCTTCATTGCAGTGTGCAGCTCTGCAGAGCTGGTGGAAGCAGCACCCTTAAGGCTAAAGGAACGCAATCCTTCTGGAATACAATGGAAAGAGTTGTTCTGCATCCCTGGCACTTCCCGTGGTGGTTCCCATCTTTGGGAGATGTGCTGAGAAATGGGTGTCACTGAAGGCACACTGAGCTCTTGCACAAACTCCACACATCCATCACTGGATCTGTGGACAAAGTTGCCCAGCTACTGCAGCAATGATGGTGTGGTGTTGCCAGAGACACATTCATGTGACATGGCAGGATCTGGGAGAAGTCTGAGGCATTTTCCATCTACTTGCTTCCCCTGTTTCTAATTAGTTACGGTATTGGCGTAAACCGGGATCTGTGTCTCCCAAGCCTTCAACTGCTCTTCCTTATTCCCACATGAAGTCATAATCCTTCATGTCATCCCAACTGTGCACTGTGGGAGTGGTTCAGGGTGTCTCAAATCAGAGGGTAGTGCCTCAGGTACTGAACAAATAGAATAACTGTGGAGGAAAACAAGCCTTGTGTCAGAGGCTGCTGGTAGGAACACATGTGTTGGCACAGGGAGACCAATAGAGGAGTGGAGGAGAGGCTGATGTATCCACAGAAGAATTTGAAGAACAATCATGAGATTTTACACATGGCAGATGTCTAAGATATTTTGAGAGATTCTTCTCCGAGCCTCTAAGCCACAGCAGGGCCCTGCCACATATTTTGTTCTTCATATAATGATGCTGTGCCATTTGTATTGCAGTATTGATGCACTCCTGGGTGGTACCAGCAGGATGAGAAGTGTGGTTAATAGTTGGCTTCAAGGGCCAAACAGAAATATCAGCCTGCAGTTCAATCCCTAGCCAAGAATGAGGCACTCAAGCAAGGAAACAGATTTCTTTCCTAAACAAGGGATCAAAGTATGATGAAGCAGTGGACAAATCTTAATATCTTCCAGCCATATGAAGCAACAAAAGACAGTTTGGTAGTAACAGCCCATAGTAATCACAGAGGCAGTAATTGAGTCCCAATAAAAGTTGTCACAAGGTATCTTGCCCCACTTCCAGTATGGATAAAGATCAAGGACACAAGTTGGGAAAAACTAGCTCTGACCTGTAAGGCAGTGCTTGCTTGCCAGATGCTTCCAAAGTCTGGCTGCTGTGGTCATTCTGCAATCATTTTCCTTTAATTGTTATATGGGATCTGGACCTCTGAGAACAGCCCTAACTTGTGCAACCCTCAGCTAAATTCGCCTTGAAAACCCTGCCAGGCAGAGACCACCCCTGCTGATGGTGCCCTTCATCTGCAGAATAAAGACTGGACAGGGAGCTATAAAATGAATATGTTTATTAATTATATATTTAAATATGTTTATTAATTATTAATATACTAGAAATACTCAGGTTGGCAGGGGTTTTTTTCCAGAAAGCATCCTGCATTTACTCCATGTGGGTTTTTCCTTATCTGAGCCCACAGAGAGGTCAGGGGTGTTTTGGGGCAGGGTGAGTTACCTTTTTTTTGCCATGAAACTCACTGGAAGTCAAGCCAACAGCCATCAGCACTTTACTCTGGGATACACTTTACAAACTTTACTCTGGGAACACTTTCATTAGGCAAGCTTGTGGCTCATTTTCCCATGTACATGGAGCTTACAGTAAAATAAAGAATCTGCTGTTTTTCAGCTGCACATGGAGTCTCTAGCCTTTTCTAGAAACTTATCCAGAGTGAAGAAACAGTCTTGATTTAGAGCATCCCTATCTGAAAGGAATTAAACTCCTCTTCCAATATTTCTAATGTTTTTTCTATTATTCTCTGAGCAGGGTCAGGTGACTCCAATTTCATCTGCAGCAGGATTCCAGCTTCTTTGCTCCACTTGCATCTTTTCATCCAACACATTCCTCTGGGGCTGCAAGAACTTCACGCTTCCCTCTCAGCCTAGAGGTGAGAGCAGCAAGCAGAAGTTACACCATGTAATTATGGTTATTATGCCAGTTAATAGAGCTCCTCATAGCATAAACACTGTTAGCACCAGGCACTGCTGGGAACAGCTGTGGCTCCAGCTCTGCTCTTGCTTTGGAGGCTTGGCACAGATCTGAGTCCAAGTCCAGCTCTGAAGAGCAGAGCCCAAAACCTGCCAGCTCACACACGGGGCCAGACCTTTCCCTGGGCTTGGGGAAACCTCTGGGTTTGGAGCTCAAGCATGATTAGTGTAATGTTGTGCTGAAATGTGTGATTCAAGCAGACAGTGCTCAGACTTCAGGTCTACCAGCTTTCTTCCTGCCCTTGGAGTCAGTCCATTGCCTCGTCTACCAAAAAAAAAAAAAAAAAAGCTTTTAAGTAATTGAGTGTAATCTCCATGTTTGAGTACTACAGGTTTACATTCAAACCCTCACTCTTATCATGTATTTTGCCTATCCAAATGGCAGGCAATATTCTGGTGCTGTCTCTTTCTCTCTTCCTTCTGTCTTGACAAGAAACTGCTGTCATGCTATTTTGATAGTCTGCTTTTAGAAAGACGAGATAAATACACATTTACACAACAGTTTTATGAGAAGTCCTTCAGTAGGGAGAAAAGAAAAAAAGAATCAGAGGTGGCAAAGTTGTGACAGAACTTGGATTTAGTTAATTGGATCTACTTATTTGCATCATTTTTTACTAACTGCCTGTGTCAGTCCCAGGCTGAGAAAGCAATTTAACTCATTGCCTGTGAAAAATGAAATGACAGCAGCTACTCGAGTGAACTTTCACTTTAACGTAGCATGATCTGGTCTTGATCAAAGACTTATGTTCCTGGAGGACCAGGGTTCAAGCACCAGCCTCTAATTTCAAGAGAAGAAAAGGTTTATGTGCCATTGCAAGGTAAACTTCGGAGTCTGAGGCCTAGGTAAACTTTCATGTCAGCACTGTGAGTGACCCTATACTGAAGCTTGATTTGATCATCTCTTCCTTTAATTCTCACTGTCATATGCTGCCTCCTGCTAAGCTGAGCTGGCTTCACCCATTTAAGCAATGAGAAGTGATGTTATCTCCAATTACTGCTTCCAGGCACCTGTGGATCACGTCATGCATCTTGCAGGGTGTACCAACAAAACCAGCTCTGAGGAGCAGGGCTGGGATCCAGGAGAGACAAGACACCAGCTTTGGGTGGCAATAAGCCATAAAATTGTCCTTGCAGATCTGGTGTAACCAGAACAACTAATGAACCTCTGGAATGCTGATGCTGTGGTTGATCTGGTTATACCAGAGAAACCATCTCATGCAACTGGGATGGCAGGAGACAGATCACGAGCAGCTAATACCAAAGGCCACTGCTAGAGATGTATTAATAGCACTGTTGCTGTGCTGAATAATCACTGTGACTTTGTACACTGTCTCCACAACACACCTGCTGAAAACTTGGATGATATTGATTGACACCTCAATGCACCAGGCTGACAATACAAGGGATTGTAGCCATAGCAGCAGTCATTTTGCAAACTTCAACTCCATTGGTGTTGGGTGTAAAGCCATCATGAAAGTTATTAGAAGAAGACAAACGTTGTTAGAGATGGATTCGTAGCCCTGCAAATGGAAGTGAATGGAGGAGTGAATGAAAAATGTCAAATGCAAGGATGGTCAAAAAGAGCAAAAGTCCATCCTTTTCTATTTTGCTGCCTCCAACCTTCAGCCTGCCCCAGGAGATGCCAAATGCATCCTTCCCAAAGCCTGACAGCGTTGCCATTGTCATCCATCCAGTGTGACACCTCTGGGGTGCTCTGCAGCCCACCAGGGCTCCTCCTCAATGCTGGGTCTTGCAGGCATCTGTGAAAAGCAGCTGTAGATCCTGGGTGGCTAGGAATCAATTGGAAGGTCTAACTTGCAAATCAAATCATAGAAAGATATTTCTGCAGGAACCAGGAGACAGAAACTCCGTTCTTGTTGAAGATGAAGGGTGCCCTGAGCCCAGGGCTCCTGGGAGTTCCTGGCTGTGCCCCAGGAGTGTGGGGTCGCCTGAGGTGAATCATCTGGGGCTGCTTCCCCAGCTGTAAAGCAGGATAATGCTTCTGTTCTCACCTCGGTTTGTCTTCTCTGTTTAGATTTCAAGCTCCTCAGGGCTGTGTCTGATACATGTATGTACAGTTCCTAGCTTAATAGAGTCATGATCCAAACTGAAGCCTCCAGGCACTCCTGGATATTATATCATTGCTAATTTCACAAGAGGTTGCAATCGAATTCCCTGTATAGGGGAAAAAAACCCCCTGAAAATCCCAAAAAGGAATAAAGCAAGCCATTAAAAACTGAGGAACATTTTTGCTGAAGTGGAAATAATGGTACTTTGTCCCAAAATGTGTAAAATGTGTATTGCAATTAAATTCTCTATTGGCAAATTGCTCTACAATTAAAAAACACAGAAGCTTGAGTGAGGCAATTAGAATAATAGTAGAGTGTTAATTACAGCTTGATGGATTCTACATGCTGTCAGCAATTACCTTCCAAGTGTGCACTTCTGAACCAACTCCAAATCCACAAAAAGACACCGGCAGAATTAGAAGTATCTTCCGTGTTGGCATGCCTTGGCCATTTTAAAATTTGTTTTCATAAATACTTTTATAAGCTATTTAATTAGATTTAATGAGGTTTGAGGAAGAAACATCCTCCATGCTGCATACAGATTCCAGCACAAGCATTGACTTGGGGAAGAGGGAGAGCACAACTGAGAAGAGTAATTTCCTTCCAGCTGCCCTTATTCTCTGTGCAAGGATATCTTGTGTACATCTGAGGTGATTGGACCCAGATTCCAGCAGAGTTGCCTCTAGCTTTCTGTTTTATAAAGGTTATCTAAAGCTTTTGAATCTTTCTCTCTCTCCATGGGAAACCCCATACTTATCCTCTTGCCCTAATATTGAAAAATATTAACATGAATTGTTAAAGTTAATTGAAAACCCTGGTTGTCAAATCTGAAAACACTGTAAAAGAAGCAAAAGGTCTCTTTATTTGTATGATACCATCCCTACAGAGCAGAATAAATCCTCACCATAAAAGTGCTTTTGGGTTTAGCAGAAGACTTGACTGCTGGCTGTGTCAGGCAGCTGTCTGAGTAAGCTGGAAAATCCCTGTGCATCGTGTCAAATAAAACTCATGGTTCCATTGACCAATTTGTAAGAAATCTAGAAGAAAAGAATATGCAGGGAATAGGTGAGGAAATTCTCACCCAGACTGACAGCTTCCCAAAAATGTGTCCCCTCTCACACCTTCCCTCACATCATCAAGGCTGCATTTCATCACCACGATCACTGATGCTGATGGTCGAGAAAGACCTTGCAAAATTTTTGATTACAGGCAGGAATGCTGAAGCCCAAGCTTCAAAAGCCAAGTTTCTCATCACTCTAAAGGTTGGTTTGTCACCTGCCTTCCTCTTCTGTCAGTTGCTGATAATGCTCCAGTGTGCTGCTTTGTCTTGCTGCTGGTTCTTCCACATGGGTCTGGAGAACAGACGTGTGCCTTCATCCTCCTCATGAGACTCCTGAGGCTGCCAAAACTCCACATCCTGCACGGGGAAGAGACACTGAGGCTTTGGCGTGGGACCTTCACAATCTGTGGCCAAATGGAGTTTCTTTGGTTGGGCTTCCAGCAAATTCAACACCACACCTGTTTATTTTGATCAGCTGAACCTATTCTTTAGGTAACACCGGTCCAGCTTTGATGCCTTTCATGAGTTTGTACAGCTTAGGTCTCGCTCTGAACAGCCTGAAACGCCATTGCCCTTGTGCAGGCTGGTTTTTTGGGAAGAGATGCATACGATGAGCAGCACGATTGGAGCATCCTGCAGTGCAATGCCCTGTTCTGTTACAGGAAGGAAACACGGCTCTGTCCCTGCACTCAGGAGGAATCTGCAGTACAAGGTTGCAAATTTAAGCAAAGGAGGTGGAAGCAGGATTGGCCTGCAATATGTGTTTCTCTCCCCAAAATGTCCCCCTTCTCCCCAGTAACTCCTGCTGTCAGGGGTTAAATCACGCTCTCGCCCGCCGTGGGTGCGCTGAACACTCCGAGAGCTTCCTTCCCTAAATGCTGCCTTGGGCAACATCCAAACTCGACCAAAGCCAGCTGGATGTTCTCCACTAAGCTCGGGAGCAGCCTCTCCATCCAGCCCTGGGAGCGCATCGCTGCTCTGAAATGAGCTGTGCCCGTGATGCTCGCTGTGCAGCTCCCTGGCGAGTCACGCTTCGACCCGCTGTGGGCTGCCTGCTCCTCCATCTGCCCCGTGCTGGCCTTCCACACCTGAGGGCACACTCGGGAAGCGCCGCCTCTGCTTAGGAGTGCTCTGGAACACGCGTGAATAACTGAGCCGCTCCTGCCACGGGGTCGTGGCGGGACACGAGTGTCCCTGCGGAGCGCGGCCCCACAGCCGCTTCGTGGCGTCCGGGGAAGGACAGCCCGGGGCGCAGGGATGCCCCCAGGCCCTGCTGTTCCCGCAGATTGTCCGGATTCACGGGCGGGAGGCTTCGGGAGCGCGGGGAGCGAGCGCGGGGCGCGGCCCCTTTAAGAGGGGCAGCGCGGGGGGGCGGCGGCTCCCGCGTTCACACCTGGAGTGGGAAAGGGGGGCGGGCCCGGCTCCCGTGATTGACGGGCAGCGAGCACCAATAGGGAGGCGCGGCGCCCCGGCGGGGGGGGCTCCTGGCCAATGGCGGCGCGGCGGGGGCCGCCCGGCAGCCAATGGGCGGGCGCGCGGGGGGCGGCGCGGCTACATGTTGCGGTGTCGCCAACGTGGGTCCGCGGCG